>OX632368.1:13091016-13093516 GCA_951751655.1 Ophion costatus | reverse complement strand
TTTATTCTTTTGTGCTCCGCTTGTAACTGATGAGAAAAATTGAGCTGATGTTTCTGACTGTAATCTCTGCTCAGCTCATGATGCATCATCATTTTTGTGCATTTTTCAGCAGTTAGATCGCGGAGTTAGTGCATTTTATGTGTGTGTGTGTGTGTGTGTGTGTGTGTGTCCGCGTGCGTGCCCCTGTGTCCGAGTAATACGGCGCGTGTAAATGCGACTACACGATGTACTTGTTCTTCTGCGTGATTACGACTGCCTTGCGCTCGTAAGAAAATCAATCATGATGTACATACATAGGTATATATATATATAATTCATTGCTTATGGAGTTTTTTTAGGTGAAAGATCTTTCTTCTACCGTATATTATATATATATACACACACACACACACATATATATATATATACATATAAATATCGAAAACAATTATAATCAATTTAACTTCATCGCATGCAAAAATGAGAAAAAAAATTGAATAATCGTATAAACGAAGGCAAAACACTTGTTCGTGGGTAACATAATATTTTCATCGAAACGAAAGAATAAATTGCATGCAAAACACTTGACGTATTTTTGTTTGAGGTAACTATTATTCTTGATTTATTATTATTATTATTCGTTAGTTTTAATTTATTCATCTGTTATTCACTTTTAATTATTTATTAGGGCAGCGTGGTCCGAAACCGACCGGTGGTGGCACACCGATCTCTCCATGTTTCTCAGCACTTGGGCTGCAACCGAAACTGTCGGTGGTGGCATTTGAAAGCTCTCACAACACCGACAATTCGGAGGTAGAGAGCCATCTTTTTCTCTCATTTCATTCTATGGTTTTGCATCGCGATGTGTCTTGACAACGCGAAAGTTCATTCTTGAGCTGCACGGAACTGCAGTTTGAAGTGTTTTATTTTTTTCTTGAAAAATCCAAAGGTAGGTTGTTTTGGTTGCTGGTGTCCTAGACCTGAACTCGCACTGATAAATTTTGATCATTTTCATCGTTGTAAGTAAACGGCGAGTCATTGTTTGAAAAAAGTCGCGGTGGTCCTAAACCGATCGTCAATGGGTGGTTCGAAACCGACCCCTACGTTTTTGCGCACTAAAGATTTTCTAGCGTGTTTTTGATAGTGAAACTGTGATTTGATGACGTCTGACGGTAATTACACATGCTTGTTTTAGAAATGGGGCGATCGTTCAAACGTCTAAAGCCAAAACGAAAACCGGCTGTTCTGCGGCGAGCACTTGCTGCCGTGGCATTGGGATATTTTCTTCGTGCAGCTATTCCGTCGGCTATTCGCAGTTATTGTGAGGCAGAAGACAGCTCAGACAGTGATCGATATTGTAATGTTTTCATTAAGCGTGTAAAATTGTAATCAATGCATTCATCCAATTGTATTTCCTAAAAAAGACCTTAAGATGTTCTAAAATAAATTTGAAAATTATTCCCAAATCGTATTGATTTACTGACAAATTGAAAAATAAATTCAAAATTTTGCCGTTTCTCTTGATTCGCTGTAAAAAAAATAGGGCGTCAGGTCCGGACCATGGGGAGGTCGGTTTCGGACCACGATTTTTTTGAACGTTTGAACGACCAATATGCAGTCTTTCATTACGCCCCCGGTATCTTCAACAAACGGTATCCGAAAACCTCGTCAAGCTGCACAATACTTAGAATAACGTTCCCTCTAAAGAATCAAAATTTGGCTTGAACAAAAAAATTAATTTGACGCACTTTTATTGCTTTTGCTGATTAGGCAGTCGGTTTCGAACCACGCTACCCTACTTATTTTTTAATTGATCGATTCTTTATTTATTATTTTATTATGATTTATTATTATTATTATTTACTATTTTATTATTATTAATTTATCATTAATTTTTTTAAATTTTTATCCGTTAATTCCAAAGAAAATATTTATTAGATTGAAAAATTGCGATATTTCAAGAATGCCTTATTTCGGGAAAACTTAATATCGAGTGTTAATTTTGAAGCAATCATTCAACCTAGTCGGATTCAGGCGGTATTAGTGTTTAGAAATTAGCAAACATCTTTGTTTTAAATGTCGTTTTATTATTGTACAAGACTTTCTGAACACGCCTTTCTCTCCAAACTATGGTTTTCAAATCTGCATTCACGATATCTCGATAACCTATTGGCCGATTGAGCTCAGATTTGTGTTCTTATCGCGCTATCCTAACCCGTCCTACCAAACAAACCCACTGCAATCAGTAGCGTTGCATGGATTTGGGTTGGAATTTTTTTTGAACGTTATTAAAATGGGAAAATCGGGTATGAGTTGGTAGAAAAATAACCTACCCATCATTGATTGAATTCACAATTTATCGTTTTTGTTTGGTTTTATTTATTTATGCTTACATGTAAGCAAGAACGCTTTTGATTAATTTTTAAATCACATATTCATTTTTTGATTAAAGATAGAGGAACTAAATAATCCAAAATAAATTGCTGAGTACGGACACAAAGCATAACAAAAAATAAAATGT
>OX632368.1:13043435-13090816 GCA_951751655.1 Ophion costatus | reverse complement strand
TCTCTCTCTCTCTCTCTCTCTCTCTCTCTCTCTCTCTCTCTCTCTCTCTCTCTCTCTCTCTCTCTCTCTCTCTCTCTCTCTCTCTCTCTCTCTCTCTCTCTCTCTCTCTCTCTCTCTCTCTCTCTCTCTCTCTCTCTCTCTCTCTCTCTCTCTCTCTCTCTCTCTCTCTCTCCTCTCTCTCTCTCTCTCTCTCTCTCTCTCTCTCTCTCTCTCTCTCTCTCTCTCTCTCTCTCTCTCTCTCTCTCTCTCTCTCGCTCTCTCTCCCTCTCACGCGGATCACGAGAGTGCCTCCGTCATACCATACCTTGACGAGATATAAATCGTGGACCTGCGCGTGATACTCCTCAACCCCTCGCGTACCCTTCGTACGCGGACGATTTAGTATCGTGCTGGAGATGCGATCGAGTGGGAGGAGCTGCGAATTGAATAAAGCTGCAAAGTCGCAAGGAACGAGAGAATATTTGTGTAGTGGGGGTGAGCCAAGTAGGTGTTTAAAGAAAGTGAGAAGAGGCCGGTTTTATAGCTTATGGTCTTAAGGTTGTTATGGAGTCTAGCCGCCTGGGGTGAAGTACGAGGAAAGCGCCCTATTCTTGCATGGAGTCGATAAACTGTAACCAACTGTCAGTGGCGTAGCATGGATTTTTGCCGCCCGGGGCCAACCCTAAATTCCCCCCCCCCCCTCTATTTCCGCAAATAAGTAAAATATCGGTAAACAAGTCGTGATAATCTGTCAATATTTCAAAAGGATTCAAAATAAAACGTGTTTCTTAACGGACAACACCACTGTGACCCCCTGTTTTTTTGCCATTTTTCAAGAATTTTTTTTTGTGGGAAAAAAAAGGGATATTCGAAAATTTTTTTTTGTTTTGTTCGTTGTTTATTGAAGATACATGAAAAAAAATTTCAAATTTTTCACGCCCCATAGTGACGCTGGGGGAGCTCCCGCGTCAGGTACTGTTGCCTCTGCTGTGGTTCGCGGCACGCAGCAGAACTCTCTTCAAAGTCGATCTGAAAAAAAATACCGAGTGTTTTCGTTAATAATATGATATTTTGAAGAGAAGTACATAGGGATTTGAAAAAATATTGATTTTTAAAAAATAGGCACGCTTTTGAAATTAAAGGACGAATTTCGACAAAATTTCTCGTCGAAAATAGACTATAACTTTTTTTATTATTGAGATATCGAAAAAATCCTATGTACTTCTTTAGATAATCTAGTTTTATTGATGCAGTCCAAATTTGAATTCGATCGGATAAAAATTACTTGAGTTCTGCTGCGTGCCGGACTCAAGAAAGTGGTTTTGAGAAAAACGCGTTCAAAGTTTTAGGTTTGTTAATTTATGCGATAAATTGGAAAAAAAATGTTTACCTTTAATCAGCGATGCCGGCACCATATAGCTGGCCTTCAAGAAGCAAATCATTGTCCCTAGCATCTTTTCTCGAACTTGTAGAGGCTCTTCTTGCCTCTTTTGCAGCGTTTGTGAGCGAGCGCTCCGCCAGCTCGATCGCCGCTCGGAGTCCTCATTTTCACGGTACTATAGGGGTGTTAAGGACGAGATACAAATGCAAATTACGCACCGTAAGAAGGCCTTGTGGGCTCTCTCGCGTGTCGGCCTCTCACACACGCCAGTGCCGTCGGAATGGTGACATACCGACTAAAACATCCCCCTCCTCTGTCCACCCCGCGGGGGGTCGAGATCAGTGTCTCCGCCGGGGCTAACGCTTCGGTAGAGCTGTCGGACTCGACGCCGCGTGGCCAAACTGCTCTCGTCACTAGTCGATCCAGCGAAAGCCAAAGGATTTTTCCATTCTCCGGCCCCATGGAGGTGGTTCTCGGTAAAGACAGATAGAAGCCGGTAGCGTATGCCCTAGAGGCGAGGTAGCACAGGTTGGACCATTGTGCATTTCCGCCTTCACAATAAATGTCCACCCCGCGGGGTGGCAACACGTTAGCGTACCCTCACCCCCGCGGGTCCTGTCCATCGTCCGTCTCGTTTCGTTTGCCACTACCGTTTACATTTCCTGGTCCCTCATTCATACTCTAGACATCTATCCTCTTTCTTCCGTCTCAGCACTGCTTCGACGAAAGTGGCGACGTCTGTCTAATGGACTTCGTCCCGTAGCACTAGCCCGATTATGATATCCGTTGTGATGTGTCTAGTCCTCCGTTCCAGTTGTTGTCTCTGTGTCGTCCATCTGTCACACGTCAAGAACGTGTGACAGATGGACTTATGGTTTCGATCGTTCCGCATCGTCTCGTGTATGTCCGCAGTACTTACAGTCCGGCGTCCGTACTCGTTTCATGTTGTTCAAATGACTTCGAAAATATCCGTATCTTGCGAGGAACTGCGTCAGATAAAAATTCACCTCCCCAAATTCCCGTTCGGTCCACGGTTGTAGGTCCGTTATCAATCGTCTTGTCCATCGTCCGGTTGTCTCGGCTGTCCATCGTTCATGCCAGTCCGTCAGGGTCTTTCCTCCTTCACGTTTTGCCGCGTCAGCCCTTTCTTGGCCTCTACCTTGGTCCCCGTACATTCCGTTCGAACTGTCATCGGAATGGATGTCAGTATTTGTCGTCTCGTAAGCATGAGGAGCTCCTTCTTGTCCATTGCACAGAGACAGTCCGTGCTCCGTCATCCATCTGTCTTCGCACCTCACGACTTGACTCAGTATCAGCTGGGCCAGATCCGCACTGCGCTCCACGATCACCGCCGCCACGTCGTCAGTGTAAGCGACGAGGGCGATGCATGGCACGGTACCTCCAGCCTCAGCAGGCTGTCGTACGTCACGTTCCATAGGTATGGTCCTAGGATTGATCATTGCGCGACACCTGCTGTGATACTTCGAGTCACCTGTCCATCTACCGTCTCGTACGTGATGCGTCTGTCGTTGAGATAGACCTTCATTACCCGCGGAAGGTAGGGGGAATCCGGAGAGTGCTTTCCAGCGCCCCCAAGATATCACCCCCCCCCCCCCCCCCCAAGGGTCACCAGTGTCACTAGGGGTCTTGCCACGTGACAGGCCTGGTTCGTCTTCCTGACGGTCTCGATGACCTTACGGATTGTCCCTATAGTTAATCGTAGATAGTCATGTCCAGTAGGCTCGATGGTCTATAGGAAGACGGCACGTGCGGCTCCCCTTTTCCTTTACTAAGGAGAATCAGTCTAGCCGTTGTCCAATGCATGCTGGACGTCCCTGTCCTAAGACATTCGTTGTACATACCGAGGAGTATCCCATGCCTCAGACGTGTCATCAGCCGAAGGTTCTCCTGAGGTATCCGGTCCAGGTGCTTTCGTCGACTTAGGAGTGGTCGTAGGTTCAAAAGCTCTTCCTCAGTGAAAATCGGGGTGCGCGTCTGTCATCGGCGTTCGCCGGTTCCTCCCTCGTCGAATAGGTCGGGAAGAGTCCGTCGACGATCTATCCCATGGTCCTATGGTCGTCGCGTCTTGGAGTTCCGGCGGACCTCGAGTCCCCAGTCTCTGGGTCACAACCCTGTAACCCAGGACCCAGGACTCTTGGTCTACCTGCTCGCATAGCTGTCTCCAGCAGCGCTTCTTACTATATTTTGTCGCATTTATCATCGTCTTCCGTACCATTTTGTACTCCGTCGTAAGAGCGGCCGCGTTCGACTGGTCCCTTTCCCAAGCCTGACACATTTGCCTCTTCGCCCGAATGCAAAGCCGCCGCAATTTGGCGATGTCTCCTGTCCACCTGTACATCGCTTGTCTGTTGTGTTGGGTGCGTTTACGCAGCATTGAAACTTTGCAAAGCTGTTTCATCAGTTGTAGTGTCTCATCCCCGAGTCGTTCGGTTCTTGTACATCCGGCATGTCCTCTGAAGGTGTGACCGCTTTCAGCAACGCTTTCAAGATCCCATCGCTGTCGAGTTTACGTGTGTTCCACCGCAGTGCCTACGCCAACCTGTTGCGTCGCGCCGTTGTGGGTCCCGCCACCTCAAACACGATGTATTGGTGATCGCTGGCTGTACAGACATCGATCACCACCCATCGACTCATCAGCGGCATGATACTCTCCGAGATCATTGTCACGTCCGGTATCGCGGAGCCCACCCCCGGCCTTATGTACGTCGGTACGTATCTCGTGATTGCGACAGTCAGGTTAAGTCTTGCAGCCATTTGCAGCATCAGATGTCCACGTCTGCCCGTCCCGGTCATTCCCCACTCGATCGCTCTTGAATTGAGAGCATCCGCGACGATCAAGTTGTTGTACGCCATCCTGGCGTACACTAAATGTTCGTGAATCGTTCTAAATGTTTCTCTCCTGCATCTTCTATGAACCTGAAACCAAACACAAAGCGCATTAGAATAATCTAAGATATTAAAGTACCTACATACAACCCAGCGCAGACCCAACGTACTACACATTCGCACTTCTTGCGTACAATATTCACACAATAAATTCTGCGTGAACCTTAACCAAGCCTTGTATCATAGATTAATTTTACATACAAATTTGGGATAAATAAAATTGTTTAAAATGGCTAATGATTTGATATCCCTCCGATTTACTTCCTATCCCAACCTACAGACCAATCCAGGAAATAAAATTGAACAATGCCTCGTAGCAAGTCGGCCGTAGAGAGAAGATGTAGACGGCGAGAAAAAGAAAACTGCGTCCCGGTTGGCGAGGTAATCGCGACCCGGGTGGGCCCTGATCCACGAGGGAATATTCGGAAGTGGAAGAACCTGGCCATCCTCCGGTGGAGAGAGGAGCAAAACCACCCACCTGCCCCCGCCAACTATGAGTTCAAGGTGCCATTACCACCGCCTCCGAAACGCTTCTCGTCCTCGGAAACTCTCCGACTGTACTCTCAGAACGCTCCCCTACTCCTCGCTCCTACTACCCCTCCCCCAATAACCCCCGAACGCCCATCCTCCCCGACCTCTCGACAGAAATTGCCACCCAGAGGGACTTCGATCAGAGATTCGCGGACATCCTTCAGGAATAGTCGATCCATTCCATCCCTTATTGGCCTTATTGCCAGCGTAAGATCCGGGCTTGAGCCCGTGGCCTCCCGTTTACGTTTCGTCTGTGGCGTCTGTTGTTTGTCAACGCCAGACTGTCCGTCGGCAGTCCCGAGTACATGTATTTTGTCATACTCATGCTATGCCTCGTCCGCAGTCTCTCCGATCCTTGCCATGTTGGTTGTGATCACGGTGCTGATATTTCTCTTGACGCGTGCCTTTTCCTCCATCTTTACCAGGCAATCTCGGATCAGCTGTAGCTGAGTCTGGATCCTGGCCTCGACCGTCTCCGTTACGGACGAAGCCGGTGCATTCTTCTGTCCCGTTCGTCCGTCCGTAGTGTCGCCTGTCCCTGTCGGGGTTGGAAGCCCACTTGTTTTGATGCGTTTGAACTTTTTTCTATTTGTTGTGCGTTCATATTTTTCCACATTCCTCCCTTTCCCCTATTGTTTATGCGTGTCCGAGTGTGCTTTGGGGTACATTCGCCGCAGAACGTCTCTAGACATGTCCCCACCACCGGTCGCCCAAGAGCGGACACCGGTGGCCTCATCGAGCCCCCCCCCCCCCCCCCCACGCTGCTGCTGCTGCAGGGCCCGGTCCGGGCGCCATCTGGCATTACAACAGTATGGGGGATTATGCGCTGATGGATGGGACAGCCAGGTCCATCCGGCTAAACGGACTCGGGCCCCTGTACTATCTAGCGGCCCGGGAGCATCGAGCATGGTTTTCTCGGGGTACCTTCTGGCTGTCCGCGCCGAGGCTGCCTGTACCAGTCTCAGTGCCGTCCCCCGATTTTAAGTGTGCGTGCTAATGAGTGTCCACGTTTGTGACGTTTATTGGTTAATTTACTCGCATTCATCCAATGTCCATACCAGACGCACACTGGTCTTCTAAACCCGTTTAGAAGACCACGCCATACCTCCGCGATTTTATAAGATTAATACATTTCTTAAATACCATATAACAGCCAAAAGTAGCAACAAAACATACCCCAAGGCTCCTAAATAGTTAAGAATTTCTTTTTTTTATCATGGAAATCGGCAATTTTTTCCTCGCCCTCGAAAAGGGAAGTCTACTATAAAAATGCTTCCACCTGGTCCCAAATGGTACTCCAAAGGTAAAAAATCGCAACTCCGAAAAGTATACTTCACGTCACTCCGTGCTTTACAATCCTCAAAATATTGAGACAGGGCCAGTTTCGGCCCGTGTTGAACAAGAACGACGTGGCCACTTGGCAGAAAAAGAAAGTACACAGGTCGGGGTCAGGATTCTCCGCGGGGGGGGGGGGGGGAGAGCTTCGCAATCCTAAAAAGTAAGCAACCCTAAATGGTAAGCAAAACACGATCCAGTTTTTGGATAAATCGCGCTGCTGGTTTTATTTTTATAAATTAAAAAAAAAAACCCATACTCGTGTGGACAGTCCACGCGCCGGACGCCAAATGTATCTCGTCCCTCGGATTCCATCGTTTCGTTTATTATGCTCAGGCAATAGAGTGTTTATTGTACGGGCCTCATCATCGTCCCATTATTCAGCGTATACACCACGTCTCCACTTACGTCCACCTCGTGAGTTCTTTGTTTATTCATCCCATATAAATCTCCTTTCATAATTCATCGTACGAGCTTGCTCGTGCCACCCGCAACGTCGAAAGAACGCATGCGCTTGGACGCAAACACCCGGGAATCGTAGCAACGACAATAGCACCGTGAAATAAGAGGGGAAACGTGAAAAAAATGAAAATAAAGAGGGAACCCAACTGCTCGATAGACTGTAAAGTTTAATGTCCTCAAAGTCACCTTTAGAAAAATGTAATCTTGATTATACGAAGGTCGTTTCAAGGACAGTCCTGATGACAAAAACAACAATTCGTTTTGAAATAATTTAAGGGTTTGAGCTGCTGTGACCACCCGAAAATCAGAATTTTATTGAGGGGGGTGATACTTTTAGGGGAGGAAGAAATTTGCTGATTTTCATTACTTTTTTTTTAAAGGAAAGATTTATTCGCCATTTTTTAGATGTAGGGTATATTTTACCACTACTTTTGGCTGTTACATGGATTTTTTTCCAATTAATCTTTGAAATTGACGGAGGTGTCAAACGGTCTTCTAAACTGCATTTTCAAAACTCGCGCAACATATAGCCAACAAACTAATCGACCGATTCTGATAAAATGTGGTCTAAATCTTTGTAACCTTATTGTCCAGAATATGAGCCTGCATGTTTTGCAAAGTTTTTACAAATAATCTCTTTACTGCAAAATGAAGACTTTTTTCGGAAAATTCCATATTTTTGTTTCAAAGCGTATCAGTTCATCGATTGTCAACTTTTTCACTTTTTCTTGGTTTATATTCTGCGTATGAGTATTAATGAAAGAAAAATCTTCGTTAGTTTTTTTCAGATTAATTTCGCCGACGTGTCAGGCCATCTGATAACGACCGCTGCAACCTGTTTAGAAAAAACGTGTCAAACTGTCACCATTTTTGAAAATTGATTTAAAAAAATATCATGGAACAGCCAAAAGTAGTCTCAAAAATGATGAAGAAATATTTCCTAAAAAAAAACATGATAATCAGTATTTTTTCCTTGCCTAAAAGTATCTCTCCCCTTAAGCAAAATCTTTTTGAAGAAATAAGTAAGATGATTGAACAATCGGTCATTTATTTATATGTGCATTCAAAAAGTTGGGTACCAAATGTCATTACAAAATATTAATAATTAATGAAGTTATGAACATGGTTCATCAATGGAAGTTCCGTCAAGTTAAGTCTTAACCGAGCTTTTTTGTTATCGTGTTGTAAGCCTTAAAAAACGTTGCATTTTTTTCGATTTCTCACGAAGACAATAAAATCATTATCGTTTATAATTCATGAATAAAAATGTTAAGAAAATAGTCTGTCAAGAGTAAACTACTATTCCACTGAATAAGTGTTCCAAATTTCAAGTCAATGCGTTCACTAGATGTCCAGAACTCGTGTACACCCTTTCGAAAAATATAGTTGCGAGAAAAAAGCGTCTAAAGTTTCACTGGCAGTTCCATCTTTTTAATAATAAGTTTACCTTAGAAGTTGTTAAAAGCAATTGGGAGTCGTTTATACCATCAAAGTATTTTTTTATCATCCTTTAGTGACTGACCCTGTCGAATCAATTTTTTGAACTTTCGATCAAAATTCAAGGCATCAACGTTAGTGTTCATGTATTAATTTAATTCTGCCTCGGAAGTGCACTTCATAACGATAACAAAGGTAAAAAAAAATTGCGAGGAAAGTTACAAAAAAAAAAAAATTAAATGCTTTTTACCTTGAAAAGTAAAAATGATCGTGATTTGGATTTCCTTTTAGACGTCACTTTTCGTGCCTGCCTGTATATATATGGTATTCAGAAGTGTCTTACAAGGCGTGGGCTAATGTATTCTATTCGATTAAACAAACACGAGAACTCTTTGAGCTGAAAATAAAATAAGCGATGTGCCACGAGAGGGAAAGAGAATAGGCCTGCGGTCAGTCCAACGGGAGTCCATTGGAATCCTCATCTCGCACCGACCTCCCATCTTGATATCACGCTCGCGTCCCTATAATAACCTGCTAGAGAGGGCGAGAGAAAGAGCCAGACAGAGAGAGAGAGAGAGAGAGAGAGAGAGAGAGAGAGGGAGAGACTCAATGGACCTGTGCCCATCGTTTCATCATCATCGCTGTAGTTTTCTTTTCCGTTTCTTTCCACTAACTTATCTCGCACATACGCGCGTATTAAGCTTACCTCTACGTACATTTTTACACGGATAATAAAAAACGAATTATCATGAAATACATCAAGCTAAAAAAAAAAAAGAGAAAAAAAAACGACCGAGTACATGGACTTTGTACGTCTCGAAAACTTTTTTTTCTCTTCGCACACGCGACACTGTGGCAACGTTCACTCTTGAGTTACATCGAGGCGGGAGAAATTCCCGGATACACCTGACCATTCGGTAGAGACAGAAAAATTAAGAAAAAAATACGATATTGGAAAAACAGTTCGAAGATTCCATCTTTTGTACAATTTATGTGTCAACATAGAAAGATGGGATCTTTGTTATTTGTTTGGCTTCTTCTCAAATATATGGGCATTTCACAGTGGGATGGGAAATTTTCTCTCTATTACAGATATCACGGAGTGTTTGTTGAAATTTGTAAATTACGGCGACCACAATCGAAAAACGTGTTTTCGAACCTCTTTGACGATTTTAAATGAAAATTGAGGGTTTTAAAGGAACTTAATAGTGAATTCGTATTCAGGGGGTACAAATACATCGATGTAGGGTGCTAAGAAAAATACTGGACAGCCAAATTTTTTTTCGCATTTTTGCGCAAGCAAGCACTTCACTGAATCGATCGTCATTTCTTATTCGTTTGGATTTGGAACTCCAGTCTATGCTCATTCCCTTCGTTATCGTTTGCTCTTTAAAATGCCGATTGGTTCATTGAGCTCCGATGATTTTTCGATTTTTGGCAGAATTTCAAAGACGGACCATCGATTTTTGTGAATTTTTCGATTCTCCGTTGCCTCTTTTTGGGCTATTTTTCAAAGGACCTTATCGGGAAATCTCAGCGAGATATCGAAATGGATCTGACGGTATTTTCTAAGTCTATCGAAATCGTTTCGAAAACCACCCCGATAAATTATGTCACTCGAACAGATCCAACGCTACGGCTGTTTGAAATTTCGCGGTTTTGGCGATTCCGAAAAGGTGACCAAAGCGGTCGATTTTTTTTTTTCGGCTTATGAACCATTTTAAGGATCTATCGGATGGAAAGTTTTTCGCCGGTTACGAATATCGTAGAGTTTTTACCAAAACTGCATTTTTTAAATGAGAAAAACGTCACTCCATAAACATTCAACAATTTCAATAAAAACTTTTTCCACTTTGATAACGTATAATCTAAGCCGAACTATTTATCAATTTGGAAAATGCGGAATATCGGTGATTAATAAGAAACTAATCATGTATGATCATCGCCTCGATACACGCGCCCGATACGTCGGTACTTTTTCAAAATACTTTTACGAAAATATTATTCATCTTAATTTACGATTCCCTTTTTTTTAATCAAAGTCGTTTTTTAAATCGAATTTTTTAGATCAAATTTGTTTTAATCATCTCAGCCCGCTTGGAGCGCGCACAATAAGGGGAGAAATACCTTGAGGCGAGAAAAAAATTGCTGATTTTAATGATTTTTTTTAAGACAATATTTATTCACCTTTTTTTAGACTTGGGGTATGTTTTATTATTTGTTTTGGCTGATACAGGATATTTTTTTATTGCTAATCTTTCCTTCATTTTTTTTGCATTAACACTTATACGCAGAACATGAACCAAGAAAAAGTAAGAAATGTGGAAAATCCATGAGAATGTACGCTTTGAGACAAAAAGATTGAATTTTCCGGAAAAAATGGCTGCATTTTCCAATGAGAAAATCCTTTCACAAAAATGTTCAAAAACCCTAAGAGTAATATTTTGGATGACAATGTTAGAAAGATTTATACCAAATTTCATCAGAATCGGACGATTGGTGTTTTAGCTATACGTCACGCTAGTTTTGAAACTACAGTTCAGAAGACCGTGCCATACCTCCGTCATTTTTAAAGATCAATGGAAAAAAAAATACCTTGTAACAGCAAAAAGTAGTAATAAAACATACCCTAAGTCTCAAAAATAGTGAAAAAATATTTCCTTTCAAAAAAAAATTATAAGAATCAGCAAATTTTTTCCTCGCCTACAGGTATCTCCCCCCCTTAGGGTTCAATTTCTTATCTCGCGTGGGAGGCAATGAAGAATCTTCGAGCCCCGGTTCGATCGAGAGGTTGTCCGGATAAAATATTTGGGGAGCGAGGGGGGACGTGAATCTTTCTTTTGTATTGTATTACTATCCCCTGGATAGAGACCTCTCGTCCTCCACCCTACCGCCCTTCCTCTTACAGCGTACAAGCTCTCGAGTTTCCGAGGCTCGCGATTTGTAGCCGCTGCGACGAAATGGATGTCGAAATACTAAAAATAACACTGCAGCGTTGGGATGCTTAAGGGGGGAAAAATAGCAGTGATCGAAATACGAGACCATCGGGAGTGTCGACGAAAGGCAAAATAACAATTCGATGGAAAGTTGTGGATCACAGTGGTCTAGGATTTACGATGGCTGTGCCTTTTTTTGGTACGCGTAAAAAAAAACGAAACGCGAAATTTATTCTGCTCAATTTGTGCTTATTGCGAAATACTGATTTTGATTTTTTGGGCCCTCGTTTCGTTTACTTTCGTCGTCTGAAGTTTGATCTAAAACTTCATTAATATCATGTGCCTCGATGTGAAATAACTAATGATTTGAAATAAGAAACATAAGTCTAGTCGAATTTCGTTGAGAATACGCAGCCGTAATTTTGTAACTAAGAGTGGCCTTAGTTTAATAGTTGTTAGGAATTTTAGTCAAGGGCTTCCTTAATTTTTATATTTTCAATTATTTTTAATGAAGAGTTTTCGGAATTTTTATCTTTTTAGATTTTTTAATATAGAGCTTCCTTAAATTATATACTTGAAAAACGATTAATCTCGGGCTTCCTTTGTTTTAATATATTTAATAATCATTAATAACGAGCTCACTTAGATTCAATATTTTTCATAATTTTTTATAAAGATCTTCCTTACTTTCAATATTTTTTATAATTGTTTATAAAGAACTTCCTAAACGTTAATACTTTTTAAAAATTTCATCAACGGCTTCGTTATTTTAAATGTTTTTCATCATTTTTGGTACAGGGTTTTCTTGATTTTTTTATTTTTATTTTTATTCATTGAGGTCTCAATTCATTCTTTAGTTCTTACGTGTACCCTGGCGATTTTTCACGTACCTGCAATTCGCTAATCTATCCTAATTTTCGTTGCGTCCTCAGCCGCAAGGCGTTATGCCACAGTAACGGGTATAAAATAATGTGCGAATTCAACAATTTTTTTTTGTATGAAAAAGTGATTCACTTATAAAATTAATTACACATCTATTTAGTATGCATATCTAGCTATTAGAAAATATATATATATATTTTTTTTTCGATGTACAAAATGTCCGACTACTAATATTTTCTTTTGTTATCTTTTTCCAATTGGCGTGACAAATCATTTCAACAGTTTTCACTCGATTTACTTCAAATTTAAAAGATATTTTCCTAATTGCATTTCGCAGAGAAGTACGTACGGAATTTATGATTAATCGAAAACTTTTCATTTTATGAGCAGTTTTATACGAAATTTTTCACTGAAAATTGATTTCTCAAGTTCAGATACCTCCAACTGTTGAATAAAACAATATTTTTTAAATTCCGTACGCACTTCTCTAGGTATTCTAATGTTGATTGACGAGAATTTTGATTTTTTGTTCTAGGTCAACAATTGTGGGTGCTAAATGTCACGCCGCGGAGCGCCTAAAAAAAAGATAGCAAACGAAAATATTAGTAGTCGGCCATTCTGCACATCGAAATAAAAATATTCTAACAGCTTGATATTTATACTAATCATATAAATAATATGAATGCAAAAATACTGTGTAATTAATTTTATACCGCATTTGCCGAGGGCACGGGGAAACTGTGGAAAATCCGTGCATATTTTTTCACATTTTTCATAAAGGGATTAATTAGTTTTAATATATCCTCTCAATTTTGATAGAAGGCTTCCGTGATTAAATTTTTTTTTTCATTTTTGACAAAGGCATTCCTTACTTCTAATAGTTTTAAGGTTTTTTCATAAAGAGCCTTTTTATTCAAATAATTTTATAACTTTTCATAAACGTCTTCGTTGATTTCGATACTTTTTATCATTTTCAATTAAGGGCATTGGGAGTATCACCTCACGACTCTTTTTCATTCGTTTTTTCCCGTTTAAGTTTTGCGGCATGTTTCTATCAGCGCGAAACCGCAAGGAAAAAAATTCAAGCGCCTTTCAAGTTTTTTTAGTTTATTATTATAGATATACCGGGTGTCCCATTTCAATCTTGCACCTGATTTATCTCGAAAAATACTGCTCCGATCAAGTATTGAGCATAATCAAACTTTCGGTTTAAAAAATAGGGTTCAAACTTTTAAAAATATCCTTTTTGGTCCAAAAGTCAACATGGTGACTTTAAGATGGCCAACGTGTTTTTTTTATGAGGTGATGAATGTTTCTTTCACCCAAACATTTATCAGGCCAAAACTAACAACTTGTGTAGAACTTTTTTTTGGTAATGTTCAACATTTTTAGCTGAGCATACCTCTTTGTACTAATTGAGCGCTATCCAGAATGTACGACGAGGAGGTAGTGACGAGCCTCAGAGACCTAATCCTTGTTTGAGTTTCTTTGGGTTATGGAACAAACCCAACCAACCCAAACAAACGCGAACAAATTCACACCCACACACACTTGCACGAGGGACGTTGAAAGCTTTACCTCCTCGTTGTACATTCTGGACAGCGCTAAAATAATAAAAAATGGCATTCTAACCTAAAAATTACGAACATCATCAAAAAACGTGTCCTACAAAAGTTTTTAGTTTTGGCCTGACAAATGTTTTGGTGAAAAAAATCATGACCCCATTTTTTTTAAACATGGTGGCCATCTTAACATCGCCATTTCGAGTTTTGGACCGAAAATCTTTTTGTTAACGTCCCCCTTGAAACGTTCAACGTTTTATTATACTCAATACTTAATGAGAGCAGTATTTTTCGAGATAAATCAGGTGTAAGATTAAAATGGGACACCCAATAGTATTTTTTTTTCTTCAACGTTTATTACAATGATGTCTATTTTTAATCTCATTTTCTCGTTCTCTCGAATCCTTCGAAACGTCTCGACACGTTAATTGGATATCGGGCCTACCAAAAGTAGATGGGTGGTTATGCGAGGACGAGTATCATAAAACGGAATGTCAGGTAAGAAAACATTTTCGTCGGGATCTCACACCTTCGCACATAAATATGTGAATATATATATATATAGGTTGAGTGAAGAGATTACGAGTCGTGAGTCCGCGCATAAGTAAGATCTCGGGATTTTATGTCGTTACCTCACACGAAGCTTCGACACAATGTGTGTCTTACAAGAAACATCACTTTGACGTCCGCCTTCGCTTTCGTCGAGACTCATGTGTGATTATGATTATGATTATGATTAACCGTAATCATAATGGTAGTTAAATTGGCAATCATATTTGTAATTGCAATCGTGATTGTAACGTAGGCAAAATTGGATTAACTATCCGGTTGCTGGTCCTCGTGTATCGATAAATAATTTTTGCAATTATCCATCATTTTTGTTCGAATCAGATAGATTTTTTGTCGATATACAGTAGCTAAGGGAGCACATTGAAAATACGTGCCTACGAACGTTCTGAATTTTGTAAATTGTAAAATGAATAATACATAGTTAGGAAGTCAGAATGCAAATAATAATATCATGGTATAAATATAATAAAATTATTGCACTACTAATAAACTAACAGTGAGTACTTTTTTTTACTGTAACAATTCGCAAACCAATTCGCATCCCAGTGTAACGGGTCGAAAAAACGCTGATGTTCGCGATGTTTTCTTTCGATGGTTTAAATACACTAATCAGTCTGATTTTTTAAATGTCAAATCAAAGCACTCAGCAAAAACAGAAGGTAATTTTTTAAAAGTATATCTTGATTTTTTAAAATGTCTTTTTAACTGTTCAAAATGTCTTCGAAAAGAAGGCGTTCTCACGGTGTTCACGGTTGTGGCCCTAAATATGATGTGAAACAAAATTTGTAAGAAAATTATTAATCGGTATGAAAGCCACGGTCTTGTTATGGAGGTTTCTTTTTAAATGAAAATTGACAAAAGGCGGCGGTTTGACATAAATGTATCGAAATCAGCCTATATTTTCGAAAGTTTCAAGTTAAAAAATATGAAGATTAAAAAAGCTCCCATAGCGAGATAAAGAATGGCGTGAAGAATGTTGTGTCCAAATTTGCGACGGATAGCTTGAAAAACATTTCGAGAAAAACGCGTTCAAATTTTCGAGTGCGGAATTTTCATATAAATTGTCTACTTACGATAAATCGGCGATGCCAGGTCCATGTTTATTACCGTCTACACTATCGGATAATGCAAAAAATGGATAAAAAAAAAATGTTACGCTGTAATGATCCCTTAACTACTAGTACACACCGCAATACGCGGCATCCGCAGTCGCCAAGAAAAGCAGCACTTGTGTGAGTTCTAACAGGTTACGTGGGACGGAAAATTAAAAATAATCCATTGAAAATTGTATTATTATGTAATAGAATATTTTCCAATAGAATAACAAATAGTCTATTCTTAATATTCTATTCTCAAATATTCTAAATTTATAATATTTTCAAATAGAATATGTCAAATAGAATATTTTATTATTTAATGGAGTATGTCTAGACATTCTCCATAAGTTTTAGATCAACCGGAGTAAAAGTCTAGGAGAGCGAGAGACAGAGAGGGAGAGAGAGAGAGAGCCTTTGGGAATTCCGCCGTTGCGAAAACCGGCCGGGAGCGACGCAGGTATATCGCATTTTTCTCAAAATACTATTTTTGAAGTCGGTGGACAAGATTTCTCAAAAACTAATGCACCGATCTTATTGAAATGTCGCACTCTTCTTCAAAATAGCATTGACTGGTGATTGAACGAAGGTTTTTTTTCGATCACAACTAATTTTGCAAGGCTATACGTAGTGTAAATTGTACCAAAAATTGAACTATTTTGCATACAACTCTGAAAAAATGCGAATGTCAGTTTTTTTTGAATCCTTCGTTCAATCACGAGCTATACTTATCTACTAACAGAAAGAAATTGGTTTTATAATTTCAGATAAAGCTATTATGAGTTATCCAGACCACCACGAGGACACTTTTTTAGGGGTCTCCGGAAACCCATTGTCGTCGAATATCCATAAGTTGAATATCCATAAGTCGAATATCCATAAGTACGAATACTCATAAATCGAATATCCATAAGTCGAATATCCATAAGTCGAATATTCATAAGTCGAATATCCATAAGTCGAATATCCATAAGTCGAATATCCAGAAGTACGAATATCCATAAGTCGAATATCCATAAGTCGAATATGCATAAGTCGAATATCCATAAGTCGAATATCCATAAGTCGAATATCCATAAGTCGAATATCCATAAGTCGAATATCCGTAAGTCGAATATCCATAAATCGAATATCCATAAGTCGAATATCCGTAAGTCGAATATCCATAAATCGAATATCCATAAGTCGAATATCCATAAGTCTAATATCCATAAGTGGAATATCCATAAGTCGAATATCCATAAGTCGAATATCCATAAGTCGAATATCCATAAATCGAATATCCATAAGTCGAATATCCATAAGTCGAATATCCATAAGTCGAATATCCATAAGTCGAATATTCATAAGTCGAATATCCATGAGTACGAATATCCGTAAGTCGAATAACCATAAGTGAGTATAGAGGAGAAATGAGTTTGTTTGTTTGGGTTTGTTTGGGTTTATTTTTGGCGCTCATTTCTACCCTATACTCACCCTCTATACTCATTTTCCCTCTACCTCCCGGCATTTCCGGCCCTCATTTCCACTCTATACTCACTTATGGATATTCAGTTATGAATATTGGCACTTAAGGATATCCGTACTTATGGATATGCGGTTATAGAAATTCGACTTATGGCTATTCGACTTATGGATATTCTGCCCCAATCCCGGAAACCAGGTCCCACCGGCTGAATTTCCCGAATTTCCGGATCAATTTTTTTTTCATTAAGCGTTGAAATGTTGCTGTTGAATTTTGTTTAAAAATATTGTTGAAATGGTGATTTTGAATGAAATGTTGATTTTGAATGAAATAATTTATATATTAGATTTCTTAAAATTAGAGAGAATGTGCTTTTTTGGCTTCGAAACCCACGTAACTCCTTAAATTTCAGAAGCTCCCCACTTCCTCCGTCGGTATCGGCGGAACGCGCGGTCCGCGCAGCCAGAGGCAAACGTATTTATAATTGCACTTTCCGTCCCGAGCACGATAGCGGCACCATACAGAGAATTATATACAACGAGGGACCGCTTGAGCCTAGTTTAGTAAGGTGAGGAGAATGAACAAGGGAGGAAAGCAGGGAACGAGACACACGCGCAGGAAAAACATAGATCGTCGTACTCGACACGTGGGACCGCAATGCGTGCGTGCACTTTACTAGACTTTGCTTTACTGCATTTACCGGTAACATCTAACCGGTACACGCGTCTCTTTGGCACAACCGCAACAACACCCGTTCCGCATTGTCTCCTTTCCGACGATAAAGAATGCAATTAATCTATTGTTTAAGGATGTTGAGTCCCAAATCGCAAATGGTGATAAAATTCTGAAAATTTGGTATGTTTTTGTATGAAGTGTTTCAGAGGTCGTGTAAAAATTTCACGACAATTAGGAAACTTGTTATTGAACAATTAACATTCACAAATTATATGTTGTTTTATGGAAACTGATGTAACTTTGCCATAAGTTTTTTTTTTGACCTCTTAATTTTATAATATCTACAATATACTGAAAGCAACGGAAACAAAACAAAGTTTATTAATACATTTTTTTTAATTTCTTTTAAAAATTGTTCTTAACAAAATGTTAATTTTTTAATAACGAGCTTCCTAATCGTCGTGAAATTTTAACACGACCTCTTAAATACTTCATACAAAAACATACCAAATTTTCAGAATTTTTTTATCATTTTTTATTTCAACCCTTAAGGAGGTTGGAGTAATGATGATAGAATTCTGAAAATTTGGTATGTTTTTACATGAAGTATTCAGGAGGTCGTGTAAAAATTGCATGACGATTAAGAAGTTATTTATTGAACAATTAACATTAACATGTTTCATGGGGACTCAACATCCTTAATGATCAGGTCGGTGGGGAACACGCGAAAACTTGCACGTCTGATTTATCCACGAATCCATTGGGATAGTCCACAGTTTTGCGCTGTCAAAATCAATAAACAAAGCCGTGGAAAATTCGATCCGTAAATCGAAGGGGGCGATACCATTCGGCGAGGAAAAAATTTGCTGATTTTAATGATTTTTTTTAAAGAAAGGATTTTTTCAATATTTTTTAGACTTTGGCTGTTTTATTACTACTTTCAGCTGCTACATAGTATATTTTTTTAATCTTTAGTCTTCTAAACTGCATTTTCAAAACTGGCGTCACGCTAAAGTACTAATCGATCGATTCTGATGTAATTTGCTATAAATCTTATTGACCTTATTGTCCAAAGCATGACCCTAAATGCTTTAGAAACATTTTAAACATGGTATTTTGATTGCAAATTGTAGCTATTTTTTTCGGAAAATTCAATATTTTTGTTTCGAAGCGTACCGTTAAATCGATTTTCAACATTTCTCACTTTTTCTCGGTTCATGTTCTGCATATGAGTGTTAATGAAAGAAAAGTCTTCGTTGGTTTTCTTTTCAGATCAATCTCGCCGGCGCTACGTGTCACGCCGTCGGACAATAGCCGCTGCAACCCGTTTTGAAGACCGTGCCATACCTCACCAATTTTTAAAGATCGATGACAACAATACCATTTAACAGCCCAAAGTAGTAACAAAACGTACTGTAAGCCTCCAAAATAGTAAATAAATCGTTCCTTTAAACGAAAAAGATCTTGAAAACCAGCAATTTTTCCCTCGAATATGTGAACATTTTTTTCATATATTCTTCAACATGTATAGATAGAGAAAAAGCAAAAATTATTTTTTGTGTTCTCTCTAGGTATACACATTTAAAAATATGTAAAGAAACATTCAAGTTGAAATATTGAAATTGAAATGAAAGTTGACCAAGTTACAGATGATTTAATGAGAGCAGGTAGCGCAACGATTTACGTATACTAAAAATTTCAATCGGGTTTTTCTTGAGTTCAGTTTTACATTTTTTGATATCAAAGTTTCCGTTATTGCAGTAGCTATCGCTGTACGTAACCTTTTTTTCATTTCGTATTTTTTAACCCTTGTATTTAAGTAAAAATTCGACAAAAGTACACTTTTTTTTCAATCCCGCCATTTTGTGATTTTTTTTTCGAAAAAAAAAACAGTTACGTACAACGAGAACTACAGTTATACAGGTTATGAAACTTTTTTTATTTTCATTTTTCCACATTTTTTACAGGGGCTCTATCATACCTCAATAAAGTTGTTATTTTTTTAAATAAAATTTCACATGCAATAATTTCAATGTACGCTTAATAACATCCCGTTTTGTAAATCCCGAATAAATAATCTAGTAACAAAAAAAAATCGGAAAAACGGCCTATTTTCGGCGTGGCGCTGTGATCCTCTCTAAGAATATGTATTTAGTCCGTTTGTTCAACCAATCGTGCTAAGTTGAATAAATGGAACTGGATATTTTTTTCCACCGGTGAAAAGAGTAGCCTCCAGTCCTACTCATTTATCAGATTTGATTTTAGTACTCTCGTATTTATTGTAATTTTTCTCTGCTTACAGATTCAGAGATCATGATCGAACTCCAGCATGTTAATTGATTATTTTTATTGAATTATTTATACTATTTTTCTGACCAGATTTTTATAATTTTATATTATTTTGATTTATATCATTATTGTTATTTTTAATATTGATGTGATCGAATCAATTTATTTGTACTCTCTTAATGCTAGTTGAGAATTAAAGTTGCAAAAATGATTTCTCAATTAACGAATGATGGTTATTTGTGGAGGAGTACAACACCCCATCGAGGATGATCGATTAATTTCACAGCAAGTAAATTTTTCAAATCAAGAAATATTTCACGAAACTTGGATGCTTAGCTCAACCATTTTCATCGAGACGAAAAGAACGAAATCGAATGCACGATCAAGCTGACGTTAGGACTTCGAAAGAATAAGATCCGATCCAATGAGGTCTCCATATTCATTTTGGCTGTCCATTTTGGCTGATCAGCGTTTTATCGTAAATTGCGCGTTAATACGCGTGGAAGCGAAGGTACGTGACTTTTGACGGCAATTTGACGAAAGAAGATGGCCCTTTATCTGGAAGAAGATGGTCTTGCATTAAGGGTCTAAAGGGGGAAGGTTATGGAACGGTGGATCGAGTCACATCGACGGAACACGAAACCGACATTCCACGGCTAAGTGAATTCCGGCGTGTGCGTCGTCGTCTTTTCCGCGGCGAGGGTGTCGAAAACGATCTTAAGGGTATATCACGAGGTAAGAAGAGTAGCGCAGAACGCACGTGTGCGAGGCAGTCTCTTGCCCGGGTCAAACAAGCGCCCGGGTGTGCAACACTTTTTTTCTATTTTCTTTTTCATTCTTTTTTTTTATATTATATGTTTGGCCTCTCGGAGAAGACCCTTAAGGCGTCGAGGAAGACGGTGGCAGTGGCCGCGCTCCGGCAATTGACGGGATACATACAACTCCGTGGTCGAGAGCGAGAGAGTGAGAGTGGTAATGAGAGGGGAAGAGAAAATCCGTGGACGGTACAGCGAACCCCACTTAGGGTTATAACCGTTTCAGAGCGAGCGAAGAAGAGGATGAGGAAGGATTAAAGGGTGCAAGGTGCGACGTTCCAACATCCACATATTGCTTGTTCGCGTATTCGGCAAAACGATTTTCCTTTCAATTATGCGTACCAGAGAGGTTGGCAATTTCCAAAATTTACTTGATTTCGATCGCTTGTGACTGGGTCGAGAATGAGCAGGTACATACTTTTTTTTAGAAGTGTTTATTGTAACGCTGTAAAGTAAGAAAATTATACGAGATCCGACTGCGGGAGACTGATGTCGGTGCTTTGACTCAATGAGGCGAAATTCCTAAAGGTTTCTAGAAATTACTGAGATTTTCTAGAAATATCGGATATTTTCTAGAAATTTCTAAGATTTGCTAGGAATATCTGAGATTTTTTATAAATATCTGAAATGTTCTAGAAATATCTGAGATTTTCTAGAAATATCGGAGATTTTCTAGAAACATTGGAGATTTTCTAGAAAATTCTGAGATTTGCTAGGAATATCTGAGATATTATAGAAATATCTGAGATTTTCTAGAAATATCTGAGATTCTCTAGAAATATCTGAGATTTTCTAGAAATATCTGAGATTTTTTAGAAATGTCTGAGATTTTTTAGAAATATCTCTGATTTTCTAGAAATGTCTGAGATTTTCTAGAAATGTCTGAGATTCTCTCGAAATACCTAAGATTTTCTAGAAATATCTGATAATTTCTGGCGATATCTGAGAATTTATAGGAATATCTGAGATTTTATAGTAATTTCTGAAGGTTTCTAGAAATTTTTGAGATTTTCTAGAAATTTCTGGAGGTTTCTAGAAACTACTGAGACTTTTTAGAATCTTCTGAAGATTTCTAGAAATATTGGAGCTTTTCTAGAAATTTCTGAAGGTTTCTAGAAACTACTGAGACTTTTTAGGAACTTCTAAAGATTTCCAGAAATTTCTAAAATTTTCTAGAAACTTCTGACACGTTTTTGCAATTCCCGGGATTTTCTCGCATTTCCCGTGATGTTCGCGAAATTTCTGACATTTTTTCAAAAGCTGCTGAAATGGTCGCGAAATTCCTAAAATTCTTGCGGAATACCCAAAATTTTTGCAGTCTCAAGATTCTCGCGAAGTTTATGAAATTTTCACGAAATTGCACAACTTTTCCATAAATTCCCGAGATGTTGACGATATTCCTGACATTTTCTCGAAATTCCTGAGGTTTTCCCAAAATTCTCAAGATTGTCGCGAAGCTGCCAAGACTTCCACAAGTTGTCGAATCCGGTTTTCGCGAATTTCTTGAGATCTTCGCGGAATTCCTAAGATTTTCTCAAAATCACTGAGATTTTCTCGACGTTGCTGAGATATCCATGAAACTTCTGAAGTATTCTCGAAATTTTTGGAAAATTTCCGAGATGTTCGGAAAATCTCCGAGATTTTCGCAAATTCTTCAGATTTTCCGAAGTTTCCGGAAATGAGTTTTCTCAAAGTTTCTGATGTTCTCGCGAAATTCTTGAAGTTTTTTCGACATTGCTGAGATTTCCGTGAAATTCCTGAAGTTTTTTTGAAATTCTTGAGATTTTCGGAAATTTTTCGAGATTTTTGGAAAACTCCTGTGATTTTCCGAAGTTTTCGGAAATGAGTTTTCTCAGCATTTTTTAGATTTCCGCGAAACTTCTCAAGTTTTCTCGAAATTCCGGGAGTGTTTACGGAATTCCTGAAGGATTTTCGAAAGTCCCGGAGTTTTCTTGAAATTCATGAAGTTCCCGCAAGTTTGTTTAGATTTTCGTGAAATGTCTGGTTTTCTTGAAATTCCTGAAATTTCAGAAGTTATCACGAAATTTCTGGGATTTTTGCAGAATTCCTGAGACTTTCGCAGAATTCCTGAAATTTCCTCAAAATTCTTCAAATACCCTCGAAATTCCTGAAATGTTCTCAAAACTCCCAAATTTTTTTTTTTCATTTCTGAAGATCGCCGCGACGCGTTAGGGCGAGGCAAGCGAATCTCCAGGAGCGAGAATGATATACATCCTCAAGAATAACTTGCTACAAGATCGACACTATATATTTCTGCATCATTGTGCACAATGCACTACTACGTTACAGGTTATGAGGTTTATGTAGGAATGGCGGGGGTGCAACATAACTCTCGGTGGTCCTCGAGTTGCCTGAGGGCATCTTTCCTATGGCGCCTGAAAATATCCACCTTCTCTCTTTTCCTGCTTCACCATTTCTTGCTCTCTGGCTCTCTCTCGCCCGCTCTCTCTTTCTCAGTTATATTTCTTCTCACCTACGCAGAAGCGTGTCCCGCGTACTCTCGCACCGACATTGAAGATCCGGATAATAACGATAATGCGATTTCTCGCAAATTTGCTCTCCGCCTTTGTTGTATTTCATCTCCATTTTTTTTCAGTCCTGTTGCAGCCACTTTACGAGGCGTCGTCCTTTTTCCCTACGTACACAAATCAACTGTACAATGGGCAAAATAAGGGCCGGGGTTGAAATGGTAACAAATATTGTAGAGCCGTGTGTCACCCACAAACTCAGTGTTGTCAAATTCTTATTGAGTTTATTATGATATTAATTTAATTGGTTAAGTCAATTAAAATTGAAAAAAAAAACTGAAACATTTCCGAAGTATTAGGTGGGCAATAGTAATTTTTTCTAATAAATGGAAGTCCAAGAAAAATATTAGTTTTGGACAAATCAAGCCAAATCTACGATCAAATCTACGGTCTTCTTGACTTGCGAAGTGAAGAGGAAAATCATTTTCGACTGTAAACGCTAGGAAGTTTTCGAAATTCTACGGCCAAATTTGACGCGAGTCCAAAACGGACGAAATTTAATTCTGTTGTATCGAATCTCCCTGCCAAATGGCTTATTTGATTATTTTGGATTGGCTTCCGATTTTTTCGTTTCGCACGAAGTCCCCTTACCGAAAAATCGCTATACTCCATTCCTTCCTGACGTCAACCTGCTAAAGTTTCATAAACGTGTTATTTTTAAACAGAAAATCGTGATGATACATTTGCTACAAAAATTGGCTATTGGAAAGAGTATTCTGAAGAACACTGTTATTTTGGTTCTGTAAGAATATTTAATTAATTCAATATTAATCAATTACCTCTCGAAAACGTCTTTTGCGGTGATCAATGCGCTTCTGAACCAGGTTATCTAATATAAAAAAATGAAACAGATTTTTTTAGTATATAAGTTTATCCTTTGATTGATCGAAGGAATTTCCGGAATACGAGATCGATAAAAATTGCGAAAAAAAATGTTGAAAGTACGGATCTTGATTCGAGGAAAAAAAATGTGCATTTTTCGGACATCAAATCGAAAGTATACATCGGGAAAAAAGTTCTTCGATGAAATACTACATTTTACATCCAGAAAAAGCCCTCAAAATGTCAGAAAGGTTAACACGGTAAGTAGTTTTTGTTCAAATTTTGCTCACCGACTTTGAAACCGTTTCAAGAAAAAAGCGTTTCAAGTTTCGAACGACGCTGCGAGCGTTCCGACGGCTGTCAACATAACAGCCTATAAATCTGTCAATCTTCAGCGACCATTAATAAGATAATATACTGACAAAATATATCGGTTTTGAAAAATATGATTTTTCGATGTTTACAACTAGGCCCAAACACTTAATAATATAAAATCTTATTTAAGTATATCTTAAGGGGGGATATACATTTAGGCAAGGAAACTTCTTCTGATTTTCATTTTTTTTTTCAAGTAACGATTCCTTTGCCATTTTTGAGGCTTAGGGTATGCTTTATTACTGCTTTCGGCAGTTACATGGTATTTATTATTTCAGTTAACCTTTAAACATGGTGAAGGTACGGTGCGGTCTTCTAGCTTGCATTTTCAAAACTGGCGTGACGTGCAGCTAAAAAACCAATCCACCGATTCCAATGGACCTCGTTATAAATCTTTCCAACCTCATTGTCTAAAGCATGACCCTAAATGTTTTTGAAAATAAACAAAATTGTTTATTGCAAACTGTAGTCATCTTTTTTGGAAAATTCAATCCTTTTATTTCAAAGCGTACCATTTTATGAATTTTCAACACTTCTCGCTTTTTCTTGGTTCATATTCCGCGTATGGGAGTTCATGAAATAAAAATTTGCATTGCTATTGTTTTAGATTAATCCCGCCGACGCTACCTGCCACGCCATCTGACAACGTCCGCCGCAACCCTCTTAGAAGACCGTGCCATACTACCGTCACTTTGAAAACTTGATAAAAATAAAAAATACCACGTACTAACTAAAAGTAGTAACAAATCATATCTCAAGTCTAAAAAATGGTGAAGAAATCTTGCCTGAAAAAAAATCTTGAAAATACGCAATTTTTTTTCACACCTTTTCCAAAGAGACCCTTTATCGAAACTTTTTTTTTTTACCGCAAATACCTCGAACGGCTTCGAAGGGTGGGTGGGAAGGGCGATTCCGTTACCGTCCTTCAGTCGGTAGCCTCGCTCCTGCACTTGTGTGTGACTGTGTTTCCGTGTGTGTCACAGGTTGATTAATGGACCAGGCCCTACGGTGACGAGAGAAGGATATATGTGGCCTGTACGCGATGCAGCAGATCTTCGATCGAGGATGAGTCGGAGAGAAAAGTACGGAAGCTGAGGAGCTAAGACACGCGGCTTATTATAAATAGGTACTTAAGAATTCTGTGCAGCTTGTCCTCGTATACCGGAGGCGCTCTATTGACTCTCCGCTCGCTCGAGATTCATTTTATCGGCTCTATCTCTATATCGATAGCTCTTCGAATCAAAAGGGCGCATTTCATGGAGACTTGGCGCGTTAAATCACGCGGATAAAGCCTCCCGAGATTTCTTGCTACACTAATGGTGTTAGGAGAAAGAGAGAGAGAGAGAGAGAGAGAGTCCGGTGTAGTGGAATAAATGTGTCTCGTGGTGAACGCTTCTGGACTATCGATCCTCTCTCGACTCCACATCGCCTCGAGAAACTCGCGAGATCCTTAATTACCAACTTTCCACGCTGTTTTTGTTATATAAGGTGGCCATGTGTTCTTTTTCGGGGTCTAGCGTGGAGATTTTTGCGGCCGAGAAAATATATGATATTCAACCCTTCGACTGCACACTTTCGGGGGTCGACACTTGGGGTCGATCCGACCCCAGACGTTTTTCAGTCTGTTGTATTTCGATAAATATGCATTTTTTTTTAGAGACGTTTTTTGTAGTCCAGGATCGTTATTTTATGGCCCAACGTTTATTTTTTAAGAAAAACAAAAATTATGTGCACAAACATTCGTTTAAAGTGGGAGATACGTTGAAAAATATGTACTTGCACGAAAAATATCGTAACTTTTTTTTTATCAAAATATAAAAAATTGTTTTTTGAGGGTTTTAAAGAGGAGGGTTTGCAGATACGGAAAAAGACAGTGTCGACCGTCTTTACAAAAAGTATATTTATTCGGAGGTTTGAATTTGAGCATTTTCGGAATAGTAAAAAAATGGAAAAAATCAACTCCTTCGACAGATTAATTGTTGAAAACTTATACTTTCCTCATTTTTTTACTTCGATGCTTATTATTTATAATATTTATTATTATATTTTATTTATTTGTTTATTTATCTACTTATTCATTTATTTATTTATTTATTTAATTTATTTATTAAAAATGGAAAAAATCGACTCCTTCGGCAGATTAATTGTTGAAAACTTATATTTTCCGCATTTTTTTACTTCGATGACTTGTTATTTATAATATTTATTATTATATTTTATTTATTTATTTATTTATTTACTATTTATTATTTATTATTCTATGATTATGTTCACATTTACCGCAATCGACGCATAAGTACATTCGGTGCTCGTTGCACATAGCCCTCCTGCATAGCGGACACTTGCTTTTAGTTTAACGATCGAGATTCTAAATACATAACTTACCATAGCAGCACAAAATAAAAAATATTTATGAGCATTTTCTATCGCAACTCACACGTAGTAATAAAACACTAAATTTCACAAAAACACATTTTTTTTCACTTTCACCGCACTACTGCCTAAACGGGGTCGATTCGCCCCCAGTTCCTTTTTCGACAACTGTCCTCAGTACACGAGCAGGATGTAAGATGGGGTCCGCGTGTCCACGCATAGAGTGGGAATGGGGGAACATTCGAGCCCCGCACTGTGGCCGAATAGATTACCCCGTTTTGCGATACAGTCAGTTGAAAAAAAAAATGGGGTCAAAATGACCCCGTGTGCAGTCGAAGGGTTAACTCTTAAACCAACACTTGTCATCTCTCCTTTTATTTCTTTTTCTCTCTTGCAATGTCAAACCTACACTCGTCGTATTTTTTACATACATATATACTTTTATTTACATACATATTTTATGTTTTTATGTTTATTATATTTTGTGTTCATTTTTTACACACGCACACACACACACACACACACACACACACACACACACACACACACACACACACACACACACACCACACACACGCACCACACACAGACACCACACACACACACACACCACACACACGCACCACACGCACACACCACACACACACACACACACACACACGCACGCACACACACACACACACACACACACACACACACACACACACACACACACACACACACACACACACACACACACACACACACACACACACACACACACACACACACCACACACTCGCACCACACACAGACACCACACACACACCACACACTCGCACCACACACAGACACTACACACACACACACCACACTCGCACACCACACACGCACACCACACACGCACACCACACACACACACCACACACAAACACACACACACACCACACACACACACACACACACACACACACACACACACACACACACACACACACACACACACACACCACACACACACCACACCAACACACACACACACACACACACACACACACACACACACACACACACACACACACACACACACACACACACACACACACACACACACACACACACACCACACACACACACACATATACTTTTTACATACATGTATAACGTATGTAAAATATGTAAAAAAATATATATATATATATACTTTTTATATACATATATAATGTAATGCATACCTGTATTCCTCTGTGATCATACCTTCCACCTTCTTTTTTCCACCCAAAAGCCTCTTACCTCCATGACGGCCGCTCGTCTAATACAATTACCGGGAATCTTCGTTGTTTACGACGAGGCTCTTGGCACAACGGAAATCACGCACACGCGTTGCGATGCCGAACGGAGAAATCTTAAGTGCAAACCTCCAGGTATCGCGACCGGATAAAAGACCGGAGAAAAAAAAATAATAAAATAGAAAGAAAAACAATTATGTAAAAATGCGAATGCGAATGGCGGCTGAGAAAACGCGTGATCGAGAACGCATAATGCGAGGTGTTGAGGCAGGTCCAGGTGGATTGCGGAGCCATAATGATAGTGGCGTGGGTGCGAATTAAATCCGACTGGCGCGTGAAGCAAAATTACTCGATCGCTCTCCCGATCCTACGCCTCGCACGTATTCGACTCCGACTAAAAAGGAAATACAAAAAAACGTACGTCTTTTCTATTTTACGTATGGGAATAAAAAAATCGTCGTTTCAATCCCGATTTTATCCAACTATTCTGGAAGGTGTGTTGAGTTTTAGAAAAAAAAAGAAATTTCGAAAATACGGTAAAGATAACAGGCGTAATGGCAAAGACGTAAATCTTTTCATCGATGTTTATCAATATTTTGGTCACATCTGTGATGCTCTATGTTCAGGACGATTTAACTATAATTGTACAACTATTGGAGATATTCATTTATTTTATTTCATGCTCAAAACTTTGAATATAAAAATTAACTGGTTCAACAGTTTTGAAAGAGGAATACTCTATGAATTAATGTACCAGTAGAAACATTCCGCAGAGAAAAAAATCACTTGAATAATTAAGATGATATACTAAAATATTTCGTGATTCCGAGTATTCGTTAGTTAATGAAATAACTAGTTCTAAAAATATTCTAGTAAGCCAATTTTCTCAATAAATAATTCCGACATTTCTCGATGACAGATTTAGTCCGCTTAAATTTTTTTCTATACGTCATCATAGCACAATTATTCAAAAATAATTCTATAGTTACTCAAAAATAATTATTTTATGTTACTCCATTGTGAATTATTATAATTTATAATATGATTCATTCATAATTCATAATTCCATAACTTATAATTCGAATTCTACAATTTGGCAAAAACAATTCAATAATTATTCTAAAATAATTCTAATAAAATAAAAAAAAATAAGAAAAATAAAGTTATTCCAGACTTAATTTCGTTTCGAGCTCGCAATTTTCGTGCCTAGCAGGTCATGAATTCCGCTGATAATTGCACAACACCGTGAATACTATGGAAATTTGGCGACTCGGCAGTATAAATTGAGCATTCCAAATGGTACCGTTTTGGTACCAGAAACGCCACATTTTTTAAGACCCCAAAAACTCAAAACTGAAAATTTTGTTTTCATCTTGCGGACTGGCCTTATGCCTTAAGGCAGTATTCTAGTGTCGAAATTGTTTGAAATCTATTTTTTTGCTTTTTCTTAAAGTACGGACTTTTAAGAATATGTCCTCAAGGAGAAATTGCGAAATTCTCGATATTTACGCCAGCAAATGAGACCTGAATAGGATTGTACGGTCGGAGCTACGAACTACAGAAGCTTCTCAGGAAGCTAGAACTGCTCGCAGGGAAGATCGAGCTTCAGAAAATCATCATTTATAAGTCGAGGAAGGCACACTTTACGAGGCAGGAATGGTTCATTGATATAACGTAAGTATAACATGCCATTACATTTACTTACAATTAGTTGCAGTCGTCTGAAATTGTAGTCAAAACTTCAAAAGCGTTTTTCTCGAAACTACTTTTTTCGACCTGGTTGACATAAAATCTCGAATTCTATCAAACCGATTAACATCAAATTTGGTACGGACCTTCAGTCCATATTCCTCTGTCGTCCCTACCTTGGGCATTGGAATATTATTATTATTATTATTATTATTATTATTTACTTTCATTTTGAAAAAATAAGGCGAAAAATTAACATTTTTTTTGACAGTCGTAATCAATTGTTGTTTTCCTTTTTGGTGCCTGCATTATTGCAAAATAAATAAATAAATAAAAAATTGCGAAATAAATATATAAATGAGATATTTCAGAATGAATAATACAGAAACAAAACGAATTTTCTTGGTGTCATTATCGACATTCTTATTGATCAAGAAAATTCGTTTTATTTCTGTTTCCGATGACTGGAACCTTTGGAAACACTTCAAGCGCCTCGACCCTTTTTTTCACGGACATATTTAGAGGCCCATAACTTGTTTCATTATTGTGTTTTTTGCACAATTGTTATTTCAATAAATTTCTATTAAAAAACTGTAATAAATGGATAGTAAAAAATGTTTGGTTTTTTTATGAAGCCCGAAAAAATGCTCGGAATTTAGGGAGAGAATAATGCCTCACGGTGGTGACAAAAAATAAGAAAATTCCTCAAGGGCTAGGATTGAGGGAAAATTTACCCAGAAGGTTTCTTTTCGCGCTCGTTCGATCGGCAGGGCGTGATCGAACTTCCGCGTGTTTCGGCTTCCAGAGGATCGTTGTCGCCGTACTGGTAGTTCGTAGCTCGCATTCATAAATCATAAATGCCAAAGAGAGCGCGCGGCGGTCTATTTCACGTCGAGGATAACCGTAATTTGTGCTCCGATTTCTTTTGTTTTTTCTTTTTTTTTTCTTTACCCGCGCGCACAAGCCGCGGCGGTTGTGTCTCGTTCTCTCTTTTGTGTAACGGGACGCGAAAGCGTCGCGGTGGCGACGGGGATCCCGCCGAACTCTCCTCCTCATCGTGACACGACGACGACGTTTCGGATGTCGGTGATATTCCGTGACTCTCCCGAGCCCGGACACGGCGACGAAGACCACGACCTCCCGACCGCGATCGCATATAGACACTCGTCCTACGGGACGTTCCATGTCCGATCAAAGGTCGGAAAAATATCCCAAAAAAAAAATGTCACAAAATATCGTACACAAAAAATAATAAGTAGTACCATTTTTTTTTAACTGTCAGGTGCGAGTCGGGCCTCGCTCTATTAGGGTTCCGTTCATGTGACCGATAAACTTTTTTTTAAACTAATTATTTAATTAGCTAACGCTTTTTTAGAAGGTTTCATTTAACGGAGTGTCTCCCCGTCTCCCAGTTCACGCCGTATTTCCAGTAGGCGTACATATTATTGTGATTCGTGTAAGCTACTATCGGAAGAATAACATATATATAATTGTCCGGATAGATCGTGTTAAATTGTTAAACAAACTACCCGGAAGAATAATTTACACGTAGTCATCCGAGGGAAATCTTTAGAATTTTGTTTGGGTCTGGGTTGTTTGGTTGTGTTTGGGTTTGTATTTGGGGTGGTTAGTGGTGTTTGGATTTGTTTGGTTTGCGTTTGTTGGTTTTGTTTGAGTTTTGTTTTTTTTTGGGTTTGTTTGGTTTGGGTTGGTTGGTTTTGTATGGGTTTTGGTTTTTTGGGTTTGTTTGGTTTCGGTTGGTTGGTTTTTTTGGGTTTTGGTTTTTTGGGTCGGTTTTGTTTGGGTTTTGGTTTTTGTTTTTTGAGTTTGTTTGGTTTTGGGTTGGTGGTTTTTTTTCGGTTTTGGTTTTTTGGGTTTGTTTGGTTTGGGTTGGTTGGTTTTGTATGGGTTTTGGTTTTTTGGGTTTGTTTGGTTTCGGTTGGTTGGTTTTTTGGGTTTTGGTTTTTTGGGCTGGTTTCTTTGGGTTTTGGTTTTTTGGGCTGGTTTCTTTGGGTTTTGGTTTTTTGGGTTGGTTTTGTTTGGGTTTTGGTTTTTTGTTTTGGGTTTGTTTGGTTTTGGGGTGGTTGGTTGTTTTCGGTTTTGGTTTTTTGGGTTTGTTTGGTTTCGGTTGGTTGTTTTTGTTTTGGTTTTTTCGGTTTGTTTGTTTGTTTGGGTTTGGGGTGGTTAGTGGTGTTTGGGTTTGTTTGGTTTGCGCTTGTTTGGTTTGCGTTTGTTGGTTTTGTTTGAGTTTTGGTTTTTTTGGGTTTTGGTTTTTTGGGTTTGTTTAGTTTGGTTGGTTTCGTTTGGGTTTTGGTTTTGGTTTGTTTGGGTTTTGGTTTTTAGGTTTGTTTGGTTTGGGTTGGTTGGTTATTTTGGGATTTGGTTTTTTGGGTTTGTATGGTTCGGGTTGGTTGATTTTGTTTGGGTTTTGGTTTTCGCTTTTTGGGTTTGTTTGCGTTTCGGTTGGTTTGTTTCGGTTTGCATTGTTTGTTTGGCTTGGGTTGGTTGGTTTTGTTTGGGTTTGAGTTTTTTTTGGGTTTGGGTTTGTTTTTCGGGGTGGTTCGTTTGCGTTTGTCATTTTGGGTTTGTATGTTTGTGTTTGGGTTGAATTGTTTGGGTTTGGGTTGATTTGTTTGGGTTTGTGTATTTGGGATTGTTTGCTTGGAGCGTTGTACAACGTGAACCCCGTGAAATTAGCCGCTGTCCAGACGAATAACAAACGCTTATTCGTCCGATAACCGGACGGCTAGCCTCAGCGTTTATTTAACTTCATTTTCTGTAAGCGAAAATCCGAAAACCAATATTTCACACACTTTCCGACTACTTGGAGCTCTGACATTTTGCAACCATGCATCTAGAAGGTGACAATCCATGATTCAACTGTAAAAAATATATATACACTACCGGCGTCAAATGTCCGGACAAAAATTCAAAAATGTTGTGAAATGTTTTTTTAGGCCATTTCGCCGATCGTTGACATAAATGAATTTAATGAATGGCATTATAAGGGGAGGGATACACTTTCATTCTATTTTTTTTCCATTTATTTTTCCTACTATTTTTTACGATTGAACCCTTTTTCGAAAACGACCATTTTTCGCTCTTTTTTCCTTTTCTGGTGGGCCCCGTTTACAGATAACATTTTTTAGTACATTTATTTGACCGGAGTCATAATGGGGGAAGCTCAAGCTTTAATTTCGTTTTTTTTTAAAGCTTCGTATGATTTTTTTTGCAGACATTTTGATTTTTTTTTAAAAGCGGCTATTTGAAAAATAACGTGTAACGCGAAAACAACAAGGATTCAAGGAAAACCTCACGATAGTAAAAAGTTCAATCCGTTTTCGTTGAGTTCGCCAGAATTTATTCACATTCTGTTCGAAATTTTTTGTTTTCACCTATTTTCGGTAAAACATCGGATGATTTAATTCCCGTAACTCGACAACTAAGGGGCTTGTGGTAAAATTTCTAATGAGAAAAAGTTGTATTTCTCTACTTTCAACGCAATATAATTATTCCACATTTTTCCCCCGTTTTCAATCGATATTTAACAAACAATTCTAACGAACTTATTTTTACGAAAAGTTATATTCTTTTATAATTTAAAATCAATTTATTCGTTATAGATAAAAGATTGTTTCGACGAAACCAATGTTTAATATGTAAGTCAACAAATTAACTATATTACTCAAATTTTCTATCTATAACGAATAAATTGATAAATTGAACTAATTAACTTGGCAACTAATTACTCTAGTCATTAGTGAACTAAACTAATCAACTAAAGTCATTTGTTACGAAGAAATTAGATTGTCAATTACAGTAGTAATTGTTAGGTGTTAATTTAATTGGTTTTTGCGGATCCCTGCGTGGCCCTTTGCGCTCTCGCTTCTATACCTGCGGAGTTTTCACGGAAAACTGTAAACAATATATCACTTTTTATACGAAAACTATGGTCGAACAAATTTTTTTTTCGAACTCGTCTGTATTTTGATTTTTCATTTATTTTTATTCTCCCCTGTACTTATCTGCTAAAACTAATAGAATTGACGAAAACATTTCATTCAATTCCAGGATCAAATTTACGACCATCCTTAAGTGGTCTTCTCACTTTAGACGCTAAAAAGGCTATTTTCGTGCCTTTTTTGATAGGTTTATATTATAGATATTGATATAAAAGTTGTTACACTTAATAAATACATTGTCGAAATACATTTTTACAAAAAGTTATGTATTTGCGTAACCCAAACAAACTTCAAACGCCGATTGTTGATTACGCCGATGTTCGAATGGCATGGGGGTCCGGCATGGCAAACAAATAAATAAATTCTAACACTAACGAGTAAAAAATACAATAAAGGTAAAAAAAGATTTTGAAAAACAAGCTTTTATTTTAAAGGTCCTGTACTAAAAAGTGAAAAAGAATGTTCAGTAAAATTGAAAATCACAACAGTATAACTACAAAAAATCCCTTCCTTGGTCACACATCATAGGTGCAAAAACTTAAAAGGTACGTAAACGTAGATATTTCTAAAATATGAAATATTTTAATTTGTAAAATATGAAATTTTATCATTTCAATTTAATTTCTAAAATATGACATTTCATCATTTCAATTTAATTTCTAAAATATGCAATTTTATCATTTCAATTTAATTTCTAAAATATAAAATTTTATCATTTCAATTTAATTTGTAAATATGAGATTTGATAATTTCAATTTAATTTCTAAAATATGTCTAAAATACTCTCAATTTAATTTCTAAAATATTTCTAAAATAATCTCAATTTAATTTCTAAAATATTTCTAAAATAATCTCAATTTGATTTCTAAAACATTTCTAAAATAATCTCAATTTAATTTCTAAAATATTTCTAAAATGATTTCAATTCAATTTCTGAAATATTTCTAAAATAATTTCTTTCTAATTTCTAAAATGTGAAATTTTGTAATTTTATAATTTTTAAAATATGAAACTTTATAATTTTAAAAAATCTAAAATATACATTTTTCAAAGCCTGTGGCGTCAAACGTCGTAAGTACTAATACTTCTCTAAAATTTCTCAAAAAAAGCCTCACGATTTTTACATTTGATTCGAACTGATTCATAGCTGTTCAGAGGAATGATTGAGAAAACGGTTACCAATTTTCCTTACTTATTGTAGGATACCCGTGCTCATTATTTTTGTTATTTTCCAAGGAGGGATTAAGCAGAAGTGTAATGGTTTAAAAGCATGTTTTTTCTTTTGATCTTTTTTCATTTTCAGTATCTCTTTAGCTTGCTAGTGTACCTACAGTGTGTAAGAAAAGTATTTGTACGTCTCGCACGAAACTATTGGTATTTTGGCTCCATTTTTTTGTTCGTGTTTTCTCACAATTTTTGTAAGCGGACACCATGGATATTGAGAATGAGCTATCGAGCACAGAAACTTGATAAAGCATTTGATTTTTGTCGAAGGATAATTTGAAAAAGACGACGTGTACCAATACTTTTTTCACCCACTGTATATAAAGTCTGGATAGTTACACTCCAGGGGAATGATTTTAATACTCAAAATACTGAAAAAAAGGATAACAACGATTTTCCTCCCAAATCTGTTTCGTAGGAAGGCTCCGAACTGTTTCAAACTATTGTATTCCATAAATACAATAAATGATAATAAAATAAAAATACAAAATATGTTGTATTCCAAAAAATGTTGTATTCCAAACGTTACGGGATAGTATCTATTAAAACTCCGGTTACATGCAAAATTATCATTTCGGGAGAATCACCCAAACAAAATGCTTACTGATTTTTGACAATGTGTCAAAATTTCGAGTGTGACTCCACATATATAAAATAATCATGAGACAAAAAATGGATTCGTGCACACTGTTATGGAAATATCGTTTGAATCTCACCATGATAAATGTTTCCATCGACATAGTGAAAAAACCGCCCGCCTTTAATTCCATTGATCTGCGGGTACGAATCAACGTGATGATCATCAGAGCAACCACCAACGAAAAGTCTTTCTCCTCTTCCCAGCCGGAAAACCATTGACTCGTTGCTAGACTATTGCTCTGCGACAAGTATGTTGGAAAACTATCGTTGGCCATTCGTTCTGATCGAATAAACGAATTACTTGGCAATTATCTGGGGAATCTTACTTGGTGGATCAATTTGTTGCCGAACCAGCACCAGCACAACAATTGCGAGAAAGCCGCGCTAAGATACATACTAAATTTCATTAAATTCCCGCTTTCTTTGGCTCCCTGCAGGCTCCCTGCAGGCTCCCAGTATGAAAAGCAATGAAAAATACTTCTGTATTTGATTACGCGAAACGTCGATTATTCTTAAAGTACACATCTTATTTATTCATTTATGTCGATGCAACTACGAAATTTCGAGCTTCTTGGACGGTTTGTCTGCGTGGAAAATTACCACAAATAAAATCATCTTAACAGGTTATGCCTAATTATAACAGTCCCAAGCTTAATTTTGCGATTTTTTAAAGAAAACCGTGATGATAATTTTCTACAAAATTAGGTATTTATAAAAATTGATATAAAAAAACGGTGTACATTTTTGTGTAAAAATATTTTATTATATTTGATTTATTAGGTTATCCTATGATTAATCGAAAGACGAATGTTCCAGAATATCGAGTTTCAAAATAATGGTACTTGTTCAAAGTAAAAGACTTTATTTTAACGGAAAAGGGGGAGTTTCGTTCATAAAATCGAAAGTGTACACCGGAAAAAAATACCTTCGATCAAATACTATATTTGGAGTGTCAAAATATATTGGTTTAGAAGAAAGTGATTTTTCGATATTTATAATTAGACATAACCTATTAAGGTATCGATACTCTTTTCTATGAATGGTGATGGTAAAACAAGTTTGCACTTTTCGAAATAAAATTATTGTTTGTCGAACGACAAAGAGGAGAAATTAATTCTTTTTGACACTTCGAGGGTGGGCACGGGAAGCAGAACTTTTTCGAAAACTACTTGGTCCGTTCGAAAGTACACTTCGCTTCGAGTTCGTTTTTTAGCGAGCTCTGTACGATTTTTTTTTATCGAATTGTCGACTGCCATAATGATAGTGGCATAATTCGAAAAGGTCGTAAATCGGATAAAACGTTCGCTTTTTTATTTCCGTTGTCGACAACTCGGTCATAACATTGTACAGAGCTCGCTCGGTAATGAATTTCAAACAGAATGTAAAGGCCCGACTTTAAAAAAAGCAGTTGAATGAAATCGTCGTACGTTTTTTACAGGCCTATTGTTCCTTCAACGCATAAAGAGCAGAAATTAAAAAAAAAACGTGCAACTTTGAACTTGTGCTCGGGGAGCAAATTTTTCTTTCGAAAAAACCCCTCCAGCATCTTGAAAGTGCACAAAAACAAAATTCAAAAAAGTTCAATAAGGCCTTGAAAAAATTCTGCTTCTCGAGCACAAGCTCAAAGTTGGGCAATTTTTTTTCTTTCAATACCTTCTTTTTATCGTTCAAGAAACAATAACTTTGTAAAAAACATGCGAAGATATCACTCGCCCGCGAGTTCTAAAGTTAGGCGCTTTAGAATGCTTTTTTCTTTATTTTTTCTGCGATCATTTTCAGGTGACAGTTGTGGGAAAAAATCGAAATTTTGGCGGAAAATAAGTAATCTTTTGATTGTTCAATTGAATTTTTTTTTTTTTTGAATAAGGACTTATCACCATGGAAGAACGGATGCAAAATGATGACTTAATTTTCAATCAGTAATCGGATTGTTGTAAAACGTCATAAAGCTAAGATTTTGAGGATATTCGTGTCAAGATCTCTCAACCTCGTGTCAAGACAACTCGATGGTGACGCGGTTTCCACTTCTAGCAATTCGATCTAATATTCAGTAGATGAATATGAATGGACATCAATTTGACTTAAGGCCTTAGGCCACAGTAACGGGTATAAAACCGTGTGCGAATTTAATTAAAGCGCTGTACTGCGTCGACAAAGAGAAGAACGACTTCACCAGCAATTGGATATCACTTATTTTATGGAATAGAGTTGAAAAATTTAAAAAATATCAATTCGATTTTTTTTTCTCGTTGTAGCTTCTTAAGTAGTTTGGTAATGTCAATGTGGAGATTTTATCAAGAACATGATGCGACTTGCTGGGCAATTCGATAAATTCACTGTAAAAAAAGATATGAAATTTACAATACATTTACGATACAAAAGAATTGAATTTTACGAACTCAGTAGATGAAATTAAATTTGAAACACTTGTATCGTAAATTTAAAATAGGAACATGAAATTCTAACGTGGATATAGAATTTAATAGATGGAACATGGAATTTCAAAGACAAGTTTGTAAATTTGTGGAAAATGTATTGCATTAACCAGTGTCTTCAATTGAAAATTACCGCAGATGTATGATAAATCAACTATAAAAAACAAAGCATTGAAAATACAAAACAAGTTTGAAATTTATTTACAGCTGCCTGAAAAATATAATATATGTGAAACTGAATTTTACGATACGTACAATGCATGATCACAACAGATTTATTTAAAACTGCGAAAATGGAATTGAAAAAAGAATTCATAAACGCTGATGAAAATCACATGAAACAACGTGAAAATTATATTAAATTTACACTACATTTAAGGGACAAAAGAATTGAATTTTACGAACTCAGTAAATGAAATTGAAATTAAGACACTTGTACCGTAAATTTAAAACAGGAACATGAAATTCTAACGTGGATATAGAATTGAATAGATGCAACATGGAATTCCCACGAAAAGTTTGCAAATTTATGGAAAATGTATTGCATCAACCCGTGCCTTAAATTAAAGATTACAACAGTTGTATATTAATTCAAATATAAAAAACAGAGTATTGCAAATACAAAACGCGCTCAACCCACCTCGGCCGCTCGCGACGACCGATGGTCGCGCGTAGTTCGCGCAGCGCCCGAGGGACGGCGCCTTGTTCCGCACTTTCCCATAGCCACTCGCAGCTTCGGTCACAAATTCGTTACCTCTCCATATCCACGCCAGAGTCGCAGTTCTTGAACTCGCCTTTCCGGAAGGAAATTGTTTGTCCCTTTTTACGCCGCCAGGTGTTGAAGGAAGAAATTTCACAAAAACCACCTTTTTATCTCTAGCTCCCGTCGAGGAGGATAAATACGATTCACATTTTCAGTGGGCTTAATTATCAATTTTTGAAATAAACTTAATACTTAGGATCAGTAATTTTAATACGCACCCGTATGTTGATATCAGCAAATGGTTCTTGAATTTAATATACACTCGTATATTGATATCAGCAAATGGCTCTTGATTTCAATATACTTGGATGTGATTATTTCTTTACACCTGCATTATTTTTCAAACGCACAAGTATATTAATATTACGGAGCTACACTTTCATTTTTCAAATAACCTGTTTTGGATTTTCAAAGTCGTATCTGAAATTTCATAAGCGGTATCCGCATAAAAACTTCCTACACTTGTGTATTAATTTTTATACAGAAATTTTTTAGTGTTGGGTTCGTCGTACCTATGTATCTGCGTAAATTAATTTTGTACAATCAAATAAATGAGTACCCAAAAACCATAACCATTACAACCAAATCGTGGATTCGGCAAAACTTTAACCCGAATGCCCATTGTTCCCAAATATTCATTATTTTATTCTTAGGATTGCCAAAGTGTACATTTGATGACCACCGAAGCGAGCTCAGGGCTGCTATGCCAGGATAGGGAAAGGTTGTAGATGAGGGAAGCTGCCGCGAAAATTTTCTAGGTACGGCATAAGGTTTCGACATGATTGACGTCGATTATTGTTTTTCGAAAAATTATTTAGTAAGTACTTCATATCGCCTTTCCTCGCTTTTATCGCCCCTCTGAAGCAAGTCCTGGCTACGTCTCCGCTAGAACACTATGGTCGGTTCTAACAGCACTTTTTTCACTGCAACAGCCAAAAGTTCCCAAAATAAATTAGCTAAAAATTGATTTGATCAAATTTCTTTCGAAAAGTCATTCTTACGAATAATTCCCAACGTATTTTTTTAAATCGTTATTCCCAATCGTACTTATGTCTGACTTTCTTGCCACTGTGAAATCCTTTTTCAATCTGAAAAAAGTCTGTGCGCTTGTTCTGTCGTTGATTGCTTTGGCCAACTTTTCGTGTGCCGAATTGTCAGCAATTGCTTCGTATTGTTTACATTTGTAATTCAATGTTTATTTTGACGCGAAAAAAGAGCGCTTTTTTACCAAATGCAAGTAGATTTTGACTAAATTTTGTACCTTCGAAGTGTCACTCGTCGTCTGGTTCGTTCACCGTAGTTAAGAGGGCGAAGAACGAATAACTGCTCCGCAAAACCTAAACAAGACCGCTTTTATACCATTTTTTATTTTCGCTAATAAAAAATATGCATGTATGAAAAAAATGGGGTATGTTTTATTTTTACGATCATACTGTATGATTCTCACCGCGATAAAAGTCTCCATTGACATATTGTAAAAACATCCCGCCTTCAGCTCCATAAACCTGCGTGTCCGAATCAACGAAACGGTCATCAGTACAGCCACCAAGGATAAGTCTCTCTCCTCTTCCCAACCGGAAAACCATTGGCTCGTTGCGAGACGATTGCTCTGCAAGGGCTTCGATCGAAAAATCGATGTCTACTCGCTTTATCGGATAATCGCATGATTTATTTTTTACCCGGTGACTCACCTGGTAGATCAATTTGTTACCGAACCAGCACCAGCAGAAAAGTTGCGCGAATGCGGTGCCCAGATAGATGGCAAACTTTATCAGATTAGAGCTTTCTTGGGCTCCCTGTAGGCTCCCAGGATAGAGAAAAAATGAAAATCACTTGACGTATTAAAAAAAAACGAGTGTATTGATTACTCTCGGAACCGGGATTTGATTTTTATGTATGCAGAAGAGATTGAGGAAAGTCGAACAGAAAAAAAGAGTCATCGATATTTATACATAAATATCAGGGCAATGGAAAAAATATTTTTCCACGTTTCCATATTGCGGAATATATAATGTATGTGTGATAAAAAAAAATGTATGGTCGATATATGATAAAATCATATATCGTAACAAAAATATTTATTATAAATCATATGTAGTAAATCGATATATTATTTTAATATAAGGGTAGTTTTTCTCATTCCGATAGAATGGTGTATGATAAAAAAATCGTAAATCGATAAGAAAAAAACATTTATCATATATCCCATAATATATAAATATATCAATTCGGAACTAATAATATATTAATATGTATAATTTTTTTAATGTAAGGATAGTCTCCCTCATTCCCATAGTAAGGGTGCATGTACGATTGAAAAAAAAATGATGGTCGATATATGATAAAATCAGAAATTTATTTAAAAACATATATTATATTATATCATATATAATATATAAATATATACATTTTAAACAAATCATATATTAATATATGATGGAAATATGTCATTGATATGTTATGACAAAAAACCTTGGTCAAAGAGAATCCTACAGCTCAATTTTAACCCTCTATTGAAACACTTATATTTGGCCACGATTTTGACACATATGTCGATTTGATCCGGATACTCATTCACCGGCACTTAACAACCCTTCCGTTGGATTTTATCGAAAAAAATCACAGGCACACTTTTAAACATTTCTGATATTCCTGCATAATTGAAATTCGACAAAATGAGAAATAGAATCACCAAAAAAAATATTTAACAATGTTCAATTTTGAGCACATTATTAAAAATGCATCCGGGTCAAAATGAACCACAGTGTCAATGTAGGGTTAAAAGATAGAGCCAGTCATCCTTGTATAGGTCCAAAATAAAGGTCCTTGTATAGGTCCAAAATAAAAAGAATATTTAGAAAAAATACTTAAAAATATTATCACGTCATCAGTGTCAACATCAATGTACTACCGCTCCAATTCAATCTAAAAATACAATAAATTTAATTTCCAGCTGAAAATCATATTCGTTCCGTTTTGAACAAGTTTTTCGACTATTCGGAAAACCTATTATTTTCGTGCAAAATTAGGAAAATGCGTGACAAAATCGTCCATTTTTTTAATCGATCTATGGGGTGTACTTTTTTCGAGAATTTTTTGGAATCATATATGCTGACTAGAGGGTTGAAGAAAAAGGGCGCTAGAAATGAAAATCGACCGAGGGATCTAGGGTTTTTTTGCCAAACTGGAATTTGCAGTGACAAGTACAGGGTAAAAACGTAAATAAAATAAGAAAAAATACTCACGAGAACAACTTGAAATCCAGCGAGACAAATCATGGAGGAACTGGCGCACAGTTGAACGAGCATACTCGAGCCAAATAGCTCGTTGATGTCATCGACGATTTTGATCAAGCGTTGATGATGCCTGACGCAAGTTTTGAAACGTTTGACAAAATTATCGTTCGGCACGTCGACTTCTTTGGGATCGAAGGGCACGAAGCTACCAATCGCAATGTCAGCCTCGGGCCCGAAAAAGCTCGTCGCCAAGTCCCCTTTTGACTTTTCGAGGCGACCACGTGCGATCGACGAAATCTGACAGTTCTCGTAGTTCGCGTTGAGCACCCGAAGCTGAAAATCCGTGAACCTGCAAAAGCCTAAGACGGCAGCGTCCATCGCCATAATGGCGACCATGGCCGTTGTTATCGCGGATGCTTGGATGAAAAATGCAATTTCGTGCATCGGTCGTTTCGTCGCGTCGAACGGATACTTCGAGCGTATAGGCAGCGATCCTTTCTCCGTCGGCACGAAAATCATCACCGCAACCACGAGGAAGCCTCCCAGGAACGTGAAAAAATAAACCATCGTTTTTTCGTACAACACGAATTTTCTTAGCAGGTTTACGAGGGCTCGATCTGACGGGAAAAAATGAGAAAACGTTATTAAGGGGATATACCAGTGTGAATCTTTCAAAAAATCGATTTTTTGCCTTTTTCGACAGTTTACACTGTCAAGAATATCCTGTAAAAATGTCAAGGCCGTATCTCTAATACTCCCCTAATGGCAGCCTTCTAAAGAGCAACCACTTGTAGGTATACAATCGATAGTTAAGATGTTGAGTCCCAAATCGCAAATGATCATAAATTTCGGAAAATTTGGTATGTTTTTGTATGAAGTATTTCAGAGGTCGTGTAAAAATTTCACGACAATTAGGAAGCTCGTTATTGAACAATTAACATTCACAAATTAAATGTTGTTTTATGGAAACTGATGTAACTTTGCAATAAGTTTTTTTTTTACCTCTCAATTTTATAATATCTACATTATACTGAAAGCAACGGAAACAAAACGAAGTTTATTGATAAATTTTTTTTATTTCTTTTAAAAATTGTTCTTAACAAAATGTTAATTTTTTAATAACGAGCTTCCTAATCGTCGTGAAATTTTAACACGACCTCTTAAATACTTCATACAAAAACATACCAAATTTTCAGAATTTTCTTATAATGTTTTATTTCAACCCTTAAGGAGGTTGAAGTAATGATGATAAAATTCTGAAAATTTGGTATGTTTTAACATGAAGTATTCAGGAGGACGTGTAAAAATTTCATGACGATTAAGAAGCTATTTATTGAACAATTAGCATGAACATGTTTCATAGGGACTCAACATCCTTAAACGCGTTTTTCTCGAAATCAGATTTTTCAAATTTACTGACATTGTAACTCAAGACGATTTGGCATTGAAAAAAACGACCATTTTATAGGCAAGAAAACAGACGTTTTTTTCATAACTACGCCATTTTGTTAGATTTTGATATTTTTTCGAAAATCTGCGTCATCGTATGGGAAATACGTTACAGTTTAACGATAGTTTTTCCTTTATCGCTTTGAGCTACTCAATCGGCCGGAATCGTGTCAGCAGTGGAGGAACTTTTATGGCGCCTTCGAAGGCAGCGCATAAGTCGCTTGGATCTCAATATTTTTCGATGAAAAAATTCTGTAATATAGGTCAAATATAGCCAAATATATTCTTAATTTTCCGAAATATTTAAATGTGTACTTTTCTTCCAAAAAAATTCCCGAAAATCACCAAAATTTTCAGCGTTCACACTGGTAGTATAGCCCCTTAGCGCTTATTGGCTCGATTTCGGGTGACCATTTAGAGTTTTAATTAAAACTTAATTAAGGGGGCAGGAAGTATTTGCCGATTATCACGATTTTTTTACTACTTTGAGACGTAGGGTATTTTATTAATACTTTTGGCTGTTGCGTGGTATTTTGTAAATTATTCATCTCTAAAAATGGCGGTGGTATGGCACGGTCTTGTAAACTGCACTTTCAAAACTGGTGTGACGTATAGCTGTAGAACGAATCAACCGATTCTAATGAAATTTGGTTTCAATATTTCGCACCTTATTGTTCAAAATATGAACCTAATTTTTTTCAAAAATAAAGAAAATGTATTCTGTTATTGCGAAGGGTAGCGATTTTCTTCGAAAAATTTAATCTTTTCGTTTCAAAGCGCATCATTTCGTCGACTTTCAATATTTCTCACTTTTTCTCGGTTTATATTCAGCGTGTGAGTGTTCATGCAACAAAAAATTTTGTTAGTTTTTTTTCAGATTAATATCACCAACGGTACGTGTCACGCCGTCTGGCAACATTCACCGCAACCCGTTTAGGAGACCGTGCCATTTTTAGAGATTCTAAAAAAATACGCTGTAACAGCCAAAAGTAACAAAACGAATTCCAAGTCTCAAAAATGGTGGACAAATATTCCCCTTTTTTAATAAATAATGCAAAACAGCAATTTTTCCCTCGCCTAAGGGGAAAATTGTGCTTCTCGACTACCAGTCGCGAAGCCGGTGAAAAAGGTAAATTTCATCCATTTTTTATGGATAGCCAGTTGATAAAATGAAAATTTCGTTTCGTGGCGATTATTCTATATCTTCGAGTATCTTTACAAATTTTTTCACAAAATTTTCTACCAAAATGGCGGCACTTATGCTGGATGAAGTCTTCATCGCTTCTGTCTGATCCGATTGACTTGACATTTTTTTCAGAACCTTATAACATTTCACATCTATAAGTACGTGAAGAATTTTCGATACGCTGAAAACTTCTTACGGGGAGAATTATTTGCGGCATTTTTTGTTTTACCGAAAACATTTTTTTTTTAAATTCAAACATGTATAATTTATTTGAAAATTGATATTTTTCGATTTCGCTACGTACTTCGAAGGCAAATCTTATCTGGGACTCAAATTATTTTTAATTCTTGTGCTGGGTGAACAATTGAAGAACCTCGCTTCATCCAGATTCAGCGCGGCCACGTTGTAACAAAATATTGCGAAAAAATTTGTAAAGATACTCGCATTTGAGGGCGGTTGGGGGAGGAGGGGAGCGGTTGTTCGCTAATTTTTTTTCACCCTTAGACCCTATGTCCTACTTGTCATGATAATTGAGAAATGATATTTTTTCGTTTTTTTTAATTACCCGAAATTTCGCCTTTGAATCGTCATAACTTTTTTGTTTGTGGTCGTAATAGCACGAAATAACTTTTCTTGGATTTTGCAATGTATGTTTAATATAAATAAATCATCATTTGATACAATTAGTTTCAAGAAAATTACTCCTAAGCTTCCAAAGTCTTAAAAATGTGTACACTTATGAAAAACTTCAACTTTTAAATTCATTATAAAAAAATTATTCTCTTCATTTTTACCACATAATAAATTATTTCTATATCATGTAGCATACCATTGGAAAGGATACAAACTAGAGAAGTTTTCAAAACAAAGCTAAGTTCAAAATAGCTTTTAGGTTTTTTAATAATGAATTTAGAAGTTGACATGTTTTATACATTTACGCATTTTTAAGACTTTGGAAGCTCATGAGTCATTTTCCCTAAACCAATTGTATCAAATAATGCTTCATTGATTATAAACATACATTGAAGAATACAACAAAAGTTATTTCGTGCTATTACATGCCACAAACTAAAAAGTTACGACGATTTAAAGGCAACATTTTGGGCAAAAAAAAATCTTTTTTTTGTTTTTGTTTTCTAAATTTAAAAAAAATTAAAAAAAAATATTTTCATTATCGTGATACTTGGGACATGAAACGGAATTTTCATTTTATCACCTAGGTATCCATAAAAACATGTCAAAATTCACTTTTTAACGGTTTTTGGGCTGAGAGTTTCTCTCAAATACTTTTGAAAAACTTCTTAATTGGGTGAACACCAGTATTTTACCGATATCGATAATTATCGAGATTTTGGCGCGCAATTTTTTTAGCACGTCAAATTTCTTTCACCTTACCGGACGAGCGTCGCAGCATGTCGATCGGGTCGTGGACCGCGTCGATCAAATGACCGATTCGTTCGCGGCGCAATTGAAAGTTGAAGAGCTTGAAGACGATGACGGTCACACCGGCGATGAAACAACCGTCGTCGGTGACGATCGTCAAGTCTCCGTAGTTCGCGAAAAGATCGGCAATTACCGCAGCGACGAAGGTGCACACGAGGGCGAGCATGAGTTTGTTGTAGAACGCGTAAAATAATTTAAACATTTCCCCGGAGTCCGAAGGCGCAGCCCATAGACCGAAGTATCTGCGACCAAACCAAATCGTTGATCGAGATCAATATGAACAATTATTATCGAAACGTGTACACTTGTATTTAGTTTTTTGTATTTTATTAATTTCTGTATTTTATTTAATTTTGTATTTTATTAATTTGTGTATTTTATTAATTTGGTAAATATTCGGAAGTGGGGCTCCTGCTAAAATGAGGCTAATTTTCTTCAAGGGTTCGAACAAACCCAAACAAACCTAAACAAACCCAAATAACCCTAAACAACCCCAAACATACTCAAACAAACCCAAAAAAATTAGCCTGATTCTAACAGGAGCCCCACTTCTGAATATCTACCATTAATTTTTGTATTTTATTTATTTTTGTGTTTTATTAATTTTTGTATTTTATTTATTTTTATGTTTCATTGATTTTTGTATTTTATTAGTTTTCGTATTTTATTTATTTTTATATTTTATTTATTTTTGTACTTTGTTTATTTTTTCAAACGTGTATATTATTATTTTTTTCCCACTGTGTATTTTCACCTAAGAGCGAAAATGCTCGCGTTCAGTATTCCTCGGTGTGAATCAATTCTACTCTTCTTCATCGATGCCAAGTTGTCGGTGCGAAAGTTCATTTCCAACTGGCCACGAGCTCCCGGGAGAAAAAAACGGCCCTCCGACCTATCGGTGAATATCATAAATCTGCCCGTTACGAATTCATCGCGAGTGAAACTCGCAAGATTGCCGGGTATTATCGGAACGTATCACACGTCCATTCCCAGCCAAAAGTTTCCGATCGGAATTCCGGTACTACGGGATTCGACGGAAAATCTTTAAAAAATCAGACATACTTAGGATATGGTGAACATTCATTCATTCGGAATCATAGTAACGGCAGAAGTTAGGTCATTTCTTAAATAAATAGACGCGACAAGTAATCGGTGAAAAAAAAACATCGCGAAATTTTGATATTCCGGTAAAACGAAACTTTGAGCTCTGTCTGTACCCGAGATATATTCTCAAATCTTTTTCAATTTCTCTTTTATTCGACAGAATTTTATATTATCTTGGAAAACGATTTGCTTTTTCTTCGCCACAAATCACAACCTTGAGAACCTCGACAGACGGCGTTTTCCCTTCGCCCTCTAACCTGTCGACGTATGGCGCTCGCAATTGGCGAAAGTAAGTAGCGGTTATTTTCTCCGTGAGAGAGGGAGAAAAAAAGAGACCCCATGAGTATTCACGATATTTCGTCATGATTTTGTAATTCGCGTAATGTTAGGTTTTATCGGACGTCCAGGGTAGGGTTTTTTATCGAAAAACTCCGTCAGATTATATCTAATTTTCAGATGGATTTTCACGCAGGCGCGTAAGTGCAAAAAAAGGAACTTTCTTTACTTCCTCCCTCGAGTTTCAGCCCGTCGTAAGGGATGGGTT
>OX632368.1:13030935-13038435 GCA_951751655.1 Ophion costatus | reverse complement strand
TAGGTGAAATATTTTCTTCGATAGGAATTATTTCAGGAGGTCAGGGAATAACAAATCATGATAAGCAATCATGCAGGTAGTACTAACAATTGAAAATTGTTGAATTTTTGAATTTATGAAATATTATATACATTTAGTAGACATACCATTCAATATGGTAAGAACCACAATTTTTTTATAGCGAAAGGAAATATTCATTTTCTGAAAACCTACTATATTATATAGCATTGACAATCAACGCATGCTTGAAAGATTGTTGGTTGCGGTTAACATATGAGCATAGTTAACACAACTGCTAAAATATCATAAGCAGTACTATATTTTCGGTACTAACCATAACTATAAAATATTATTGTCCTCTCAGGGTAATATAAAATATGGTTGACATATGGTTAAAGTTACTATACATTTCTCTCTGTGTACCATATCGTGACCGTTTCTCGACCTGTATATAAAACCGTGGTGTGGACACAACAATTTGAAATCGTTTAAAAGCATTGGTAATAATTTTTCTTAAATAAAGAATTATTTTTCACGAAAATACAAACAGTGACGAATCACTCAGCATCCTAATATCTATGACATGAAAATATGTTGATTGATGTGTTGTTTTTATTTCTACGATAACAAGTTCTTGCGTACCAAGAATGGTATGTTTCTATTACATTTTCCGCAAGCAAAGATTGAGATCGCCGGCCATTCCCAGTACCCAGTTTTATCAAACTTTGAAAATATCATCATGTTCAATGAAGACCGCTTAGTATTGTAAATGTACAAAATTTCAACATTGTGAATTTAATTATTTCCGCATAAAAAATTGATGAAACATCAAACACTTTTTCTTCCAACAGAGTAGAAACCTCCCTTGAGGTAAAACAAGCAAGGGTGTACCCAGCGACCGGCAGAGGAGCCAGCTGACAGCCCCGCCCCCCAGAAGAAAACATTAAGTCAATTATCTGTTATTATCTTATTAAGATTAAGTCTATTATCTGGGTTAAAGTCTAAATTAAGTCTATTATCTTAAAGTGAAAATTAAGTCAACTGGGTTAAAGTTCAAATGAACTGGATTCATTTTAAATTTATCTGGGTTAAAGTTAGAATTAAGTCTATTAATTGGGGAGGGGTGCAGCTGCCCCCCCCCCCCCCCCCCCCCCGTTAATGGACTTAATTTTAACTTCAACCCAGTTAAATTAAAAATGAATCCAGTTAATTTTGACTTCAATCCAATTGACTTAATTTAAACTTTAAGATGATAGACTTAATTTAAAGGACGGAATGCCCCCCCCCTCTTCCACGAAACTAATGTGCGCTGCCCCCCCCCCCTCTTTAGCTTAGATCCTGGGCACGCCCGTGACCGCAAGCACGTACTATATTTTTTATACGCCACGAATAAACATTGATGCTTCCAAATGATCTTCCCCAGTCACCCATTATCACCCCCCCTTAATACTCACGTTCCTGCGCCAGAAAAAATGGCCTCTGCCGCTCCAAAATTGTTTTTTAAGCCAGTAGATATTTGTGGCTTTATTTTCATCTTTTTGTTCCCTCTTCAACATCTTCTCCTAAGTGGCCACATTCTTCACGGCTTGTTTAACGCAAGTTTACAGCGCTCGGGTAACTCCGCGGCGATGAGATAAATTGGTGTTATAACGTATCGTCGACGTCGACGCATATATAATACCCTTTTGATATTCGTCATTAATCTTTGACTCGAATTTCCCGGGTTACGTGGGCTCGATCGTTTCGGGACATCTCTCGTATAATTAATCGTTGATCTGAGTCGAGCGATGTTTTTTTCGGCTGAAACGTCACGGCCTTGCATATATTCTAATTTTTTAAAAGTTTTCTCGTTAAGGGGGAAGACCCCTTTATAACGCAAAGAAAGATAATGACCTAGGATGAACTCCACGAGGAAGCTGAGGGACATTTTCATGGCCCAAAAATAGCAGATTATTCGGTGGGTCATTTAGTCCCAACATTTTTAACGCGAAACTTCAAACGTGTTTTCCGGAAAAACACTTGTTCGTGAACCTCGTACAAGATAACTAAAAAACTATCGGCCCGAACATTGTGACATTTTGCACACTTTTAGATAACATAAGTACCGTCCACTTGAACCTAAAGCTTTTGGGAAATTATTCTAAAATGCGACCTTTTCAGTAGCAAATACTAAAGTGAAAATTTAAAGAAAAAAAAACACTTTTTGCGAACGCGTACCACTTTCCGAATTTTTATCTTTCTTTGAATTTTTTTGGTTTACATAGAGCGTGTGAGTCTTATAAATTCAAAACTTCTTGGCTCTGATGTCTCAGATCAATGCGCCAGACGTTAGGTCATACGCCGTCGACTAACTCTGGCGGCAACCGGCTCTGAAGCAAGTGTAAACACCGAATGATGTAATAATATGTACGTAAAATTTTAAGTGTGCAGACTAATTAGTTTTGGCATAAAAATATCTTGAATATTTTCTTATTTCCGGCTGCCTAAAAGAATCTCCCCCTTAACGCATTGTATACCTTTGCATGGCCGCAAAACCGGGATTGCTGTGGGATTTTTTAAAATACTAATAAAGCACTCAAAATGAGGGCTGCAGGGTTCATTTGACATATCTGTAGGTACTCAAAACAATTTTTTATTTTCCAAAAATATATAAAATGGCGGTCAAGTGGCTGGTAGGAGGAACAAGAATTTTTCTAGCGAGAAGTGCAGACGATTATTACCAAATGTTGATTTTTCCAAATTTGACAGTTACATAATGCTTTTTTTATTAATCTTTAAAAATGGTGGACGTATAGCACGGTCTTCTAATCGGGTTGAGGCGGATGGTGCCAGACGGCGCGACACGTAGCATCGGCGGGATTAAGCTGAACAAAAAGCAACGAAGATTTTCTTTCATTAACACTTATACGCAAAATATGAGCCAAGGAAAAGCGAGAAATGTCTAAAATTGATCAAATGGTGCGCTTTGAACCAAGAGGATTGAATTTGCCGAAAATAAATAGTAACATAAATAATAAAAAATAATATGAATAAAATCAACAACAAATGGCTGGATTTTGCAATAAAAAAAGCTTTTCTTCATTTTCAAGAACATCATGTTCTCCACGACAAGGTTAGAAATATTTATACCCAATTTCATCAGAATCAGTTGACTAGTTTTTAGCTATACGTTACGCCAGTTTTTAAAATGCAGTTTGGAAGGCCATACCTGCGCCATTTAAAAAGATCAATTTGAAAAAAAAAATCAAAATGACTATGTAACAACCAAAAGTAGTTATAAAACGTAAACCGAGTCCCAAAAATCCTATAGAAAACTTTGCTTTTAAAACAAATCAGGAAAATCAGAAAAAAAATTCCTCGCCTAAAGGTATCTCCCCCCTTAAAATTTCAAAACCAATTCTTTTCGGACCATATCATTCTTCGGATGTTAATGCACCTCAACCATATCATTCTGGATCGTTTATAGATTTTTGAAGCGATAGAAAAAAACTTTATTGTTTTTTCAAAGGGTCAAAGCCTTAAGGGGCCTCGAGATTTTTTGAATAAGGTTGACATTCAAATCGGGTGGTCGCGTGCCAAAAAAACTGGGATACCCGAATTGTAGATCGTGTCGGAGGCTTCGAATTTTGTTTCAGATTTTTTGGTCCATTGTCAATATTTTTCGGAGTTTTGGGGGTCCAATCGCCAGCGGCTCACCCGGTATATCACTATGTTTACGTGCACGTGAAAATAGCGGATCGACCACGTGCACTTAATAACCGATAATTTATTAATACTGCCCGCTCAGCATTAAACCGACGAGTAAATCAAGGCATCCTTGTTTTACGGCGTGCATTCATTACGAGGCAGGTTGCATTCGCTCGTATATCTCCCTCGGTGCACCGGACTCGCGAAGTTGGAAGACTGGCGGGAAGAGAGCGCACTGTGAACAGCGGAGGTTGTTGCTCGGCATCCCACAACGCGCACTGTCTCGCCGTTTTCGGATGAACAACAGCGCAAAGCCAACAATGAGATTCAAGAGGATAAACGCGAGGACGTACGCGTGGGTTTGTTTGGGTTTGCTTGGCAGCCGCTGCGAAGTATTAGTTTCCCATCGTGGCCCTTTTCCGCCGTTTCGTGCCCTTGGAGCCCTCCGGTCTGGGAATCTAGAGGGATCTGAGCAAGCTTGAAGTTTTTAAAATACGTTTTTTTATCGATTGATTTTGACCTGGGGTCTTAACTGCAATAGACGACAAGGATTTTTGAAATTTTCCAAAAATTCACCGAATTGTGACTCGATGAAGGGTCACAAAAATCGGTATTGTTTTGGCGTTGAAAATTGAATATCGATTGAAAGGATCGAGATCCATTGGTGAAGTATGAAAAAAAAACATTGTACCTGTTATATTAAGGGCAAACACTATGATGGTAGGCTTAAAACTTATGTGGGAATTTTGTGGATTTTTAAAAAAATATATAGATTTTTATGAATATTCACGATATTCACAATATACGTGGGGTAGAGTATTGAGGGGTCTGCATAAGCTTGAAATTGTGAACATACGATTTTTTTGGGGATAATTGTCTAGTCTGGGGACTTAACTTTAATTGGCAACTAAGATTTTTTTAAACTTCACCGTGCTGTGACTAGAAAATGATGTGGGAACTTTGTAGATTTTTTTATTTATTTATAGATTATAGTGAAAATTTACCATTGGTCCCTAAGTTATACGTGGAATAGAGTATTGAGAGGTCTGCATACGCTTGAAATTGGGAACATACGATTTTTTTTGGGGATAATTGTGTAGTCTGGGGACTTAACTTTAATTGGCAACTAAGATTTTTTAAAACTTCACCGTGTTGTGACTAGAAACTAATGTGGGAACTTTGTAGATTTTTTCAATTTATTTATAGATTATAGTGAAAATTTACCATTGGTCCCTAAGTTATACGTGGAATAGAATACTGAGAGGTCTGCATAAGCTTGAAATTGTGAACATACGATTTTTTTGGGGATAATTTTATAGTCTGGGGACTGAACGTTAATTGGCAACTGAGATTTAAAAAAACTTTACCGTGTTGTGACTAGAAACTGATGTGGGAACTTTGTAGATTTTTTTTATTTATTTATAGATTATAGTGAAAATTTACCATTGGTCCCTAAGTTATACGTGGAATAGAGTATTGAGAGGTTCGCATAAGCTTGAAATTGTGAACATATGATTTTTTTGGGGATAATTTTATAATCTGGAGACTAACTTTAATTGGCAACTGAGATTTTGAAAACTTCACCGTATAGTGACGAGAAACTGATGTGTATATTTTGTAGATGTTTTTAAACTTATACGATTTAACAAACGTACGATTTTTCGTTCAATAGCTTTATAGTCCGGGGTCTTGACTTTAATTGCCAACAAAGATTTTGGAAAAGTTCCAAAAAAATCACCGAGTTGTGACAATTTTTAGGAAGGACCCTTTTTTGACCCTTCATATAAATCGGTATTGTTTTGGCATTGAAAATTGAACATGGATTAAAAACATCGATGTCCATCAGCTCACTCTTTGCGGATAGCGATGTCATCCCAAGCCGTTCGCGATGCCTCGGCGTTCGGTTGGCCTCATAAGTGGCGTATACGATAATAATGAGACTGGAAAATAGTAGAAACGAAAGGAAATCGTTAAACGTGTCCCCCGAGGGCTTTCGTCCATTGTCCCCGTCCCTTTCACCCCAATGCGCGTTTAAAGAGTCCAGCCGAGGAGACTGGTGCGATTACATTGATGTGGAGCGCACTGAAAGTCCAACAGCTCGTGCTCTCCCGCGCTGTGCGCACATTGTTAGCTCATTTTATGAGCCACGAAGATCGCGGGGTTTACGCCTTCCCTCTGCCTCTCTTTCCCTCGTTTACCCTCCTCATACACGTCGCAACGCGCCGTTTACGATCTTGCGGAGCTCGATCTTTGTGCACGTATTCCCCAGGGGCCTCGCGACATCGCAGGATGAAACCCCGTGTAAAGCGTGGCGAGAGCAAGTTCCTTGTGTGCACAATCGGCAGAGGATCCAAGAGAGAGGAAGAGAGATAAAGAGAGGTCATTCTCTAGCTAGGCATCCCCTACGGGCGATTCGGATCATGCGAATACCGCTCAACCCTCCCTCAAGCAGTCCAGGTCAATCCATAGAAAATCAACGCGAACGGAGCCCCCAATGACCGTCAGATTCGTCATTCGCCATCAAGATTCCTTCCCGACCTAGCTGAGCCAATGGGCTGACCAGAAGCCTCGATGTCCTCCATGAATCGTCATTAACCTTTTATGGATTTTCATGATCAGCTGACACCCAACGCCGCAGCAGACAACGGCAATCATGGACATTCTTTACACCACTCCTGTCGATTTTGCTTCAACTGGTAGAACGCGGCTGAAAGTACTGATTTTCGTTTTGAAGCCGAATTACTCATTTTTTGAGGGCGCATGACCTGATTTCTAACCAGAACCAAATGGACATAACAGGTCTAGGAATGAAGTGCTTCGGCTCTGGAGTTTCTGCAGTCAGGTGGATGTGGTCATTGAGGCTCGAAAGAAACTGGCATTTTCTCAGCATCGTATTCTAACCCCACCAGTTTGATTTCAGCCTGGGAAAAATGGCAAACACTATCATCGGGTAGGTGAGTGGATCGGAGAGAAACGGCAGACAGTACTATTAGGTAGATGGTTGGGTCAGAAGGAAATGGCAGACACCACCAATGGTTAGATGATTAGATCGTAAAGCCCGACAGTGTCATTGAGTAGATGATTGGACCGAAAAGAAATTGCAGACTCTACCATTGGGTAGATGACTCGATCGGAAAGAAACGGCAGACACTACCATCGCATAGATGATTGAATCGTAAAAAAAACGGCAAGCACTGCCCATGGGTAGATGATTAAATCGAAAAAAAATGGCCGACACTACCCTTCGGCAGATGATTGGATCGCCAAGAAACGGCAGACACTACTGTTGGCTAGATATCATTGGGAAGATCATCGGACCGCAGGAACGTGTCATACCCGTTCTTCTGATCCAATGATCTCTGAATACCTAAACCTAAACAGCGTGACTTTCGGTAGGATCCCGTCATCAGCTCCTCCAAGCGTCAGTGGCGCATTGGCGGTTCCACGTACCCTAGACGGTCTGGCAACTTGTTCCGAAACCCGTAGAACCGCCGGGGTCAACTCATACCAAATGTGCCCAAGTGAAAATCGCCTACGGTGCTGTGCCATTTTGCGCTCAAGCTACGGAATGGTCGCTCAGCCGAATGGACGAAACAAAGAGACGCACGTCGTCTCTTGAACTCCGAAACATTGTCCGGTGGTTTAACGGTATTATAATGAAAGCGTGTACGCACATATATAGATGGCGTCATACATGTCGGGAATAGAGCAGTACCACGTTATTTACCTGTGCCTTGGCTGTGTTGCCTGTATTACCGAAAGGGAACAGGACGACGAAGACGACTCTTTCCCTCGTTGTTCAACGTGAAAGAA
>OX632368.1:12965638-13030735 GCA_951751655.1 Ophion costatus | reverse complement strand
GGCCGCGGTAAACGTAAAATGCGAATCCTCGCGTTCCTCGGACTCTCGAGCGTGTTACTCCTCTCGCTTCGATACTCCTGTCACTCGCTACGACATTAGCCGCACACCCGAGAATCACCTGACGTCCTTTAAGGGCTGACCCATTTTTTTTAAATCCATCTTCGCGCGCTCTTTGGCCCCCTGGAAAAAGTGGTACCCAACGGAGAAGTCACTATTCTGGTAACGAAGTGGTCACGGTCAAACTCAAAATGTGAAGCAAAAATTTAGAGGGCTTTTTCACGATACTGCGTTGTACAAATTGAGAGCATAACTTGAGAGCATAACCTCAAATTGAGAGCACAATTTGAGACCATAACTTCAAATTGAGAGCATAACCTCAAATTGAGAGCATAACCTCAAATTGAAAGCATAACCGCAAATTGAGAGCTTAACCTCAAATTGAGAGCATAACCTCAAATTGAGAGCATAACCTCAAATTGAGAGCTTAACCTCAAATTGAGAGCATAACCTCAAATTGAGAGCATAACCTTAAATTGAGAGCATAATTTGAGAACATAACCTCAAATTAAGAGCACAATTTGAGAACATAACCTCAAATTCAGGGCAAGTTCTCTCGGAGTCACTTTGAGTTTTTATAGTATTTGAAATACTCCCCAGAATCTAGTGACTTTTCGATTTATCGGAAACTTTGCACGATATATTTTCGCGATATTTTTCTGTCTTTTCATAATTTTTGTTTTAAAAATTCTTGCCATTTCATGAATACCGATGTTCCCAAAATACCCGACGTATTCCCTAGACTTTTCCATCGGTGGAAAACTCCACTCGACACAATTTTACCTTCTCTCCATTATTGTGCTTCTTCAAGATCCTGCCATTTGGTGAAAACCAATATTCTCAAAATCCCCCACATATTACCCCAGACTTTTTCATGTACCAAACATTCCTCTCGACACAATTTTTCATGATTTTTATCGTCTTCCATAATTTTTGTTTTCGTATTAAGCCAAAAAAAATATTCCGAAAATTCCCCACGGATTTCCCCCGACTTTTCGATGTACCAAAAATTCCTCTCCGCAATTTTTCCGCCTCTCCACAATGTTTCTATTCATATTCTTGCCTTTTCACAAAAAAAAAGTATTCCCAAAATCTCCCACCTATTACCCCAGATATAGGGCCCCCATGACCAGTTTTACTTTCCTAGTACACCACCAAAATTTCTGCTATAAAAAAAAAACATTTCACTCAAACTTGCCCTCTCTCGTCGCTGAACATCGACGGCGCTATCGACGATACGAGAGTGAAAAGTAACCGGATATCGAAGGGTGTTTATGAAGCGTGTATCGGAAATGGGTGGACGGTTCGTGAATTATTTATGCTTGGACACCACGCGCATTGTGTTACGTGTACATGTACCTTCGTATACACGTGAAGGTATCAACGCGTAAAAGGATAACCGGCGGGGCTCGAAGTCGGAAAGTGGTTCGTTCTCCCGGACTACGGTGGATAGATACCAATGTTCTTTTGCGGTGGATGAAAGACTCACCGCGTGGCCGTTCGAACGCGGGAATATAAAGTCGAATGAGGGCGTCCTCGCGACAATTAACAACCACACTCGCCCACAAATCACTCTCTGGCGATATGCACCCATTTATATCAATATATGCCATATATACAGGGTGGCCCATTTTTAAAAAGCCGTGGAACAAATCGAAAATTTGAAGTCGTACAAAAAAGTGTTTTCTACAAAAGTTTTATGGTTTTGAGGAAGACATCCGATGGTAGTAAAAACTATTTTTTCCTCGCAAAATGTTTACGAGTAACCGTGCCAACTTTCCATTAAAAAAATAGAAATACATGGTCTTAATTATTGTTTTCTACAAAAGTTTTATGGTTTTGAGGAAGACATCCGATGGTAGTGAAAACTATTTTTTTTTCTCAAAATGTTTACGAGTGACCGCGCCAACTTTCCGTTTGAAAAATAGAAATACATTGTCTCAATTATTTCGTTAAATAGCTGTTTTTGAAACGAATCTAACAAACTTCTCTCGCTCAAAAATCACGAGAGTTAGGGCGTTTCTAATTTTTTGGCCATATATTTTTAGCAAAAATGTTATCATAATATATTAATATAATGGAAAATATATTCGTATATTAACATATTTTATAATATGTCATTAGACTGTATAATATATTCATACATTAACATATTATATAACATATTATTACACTGTATAATATATTCATATATTAACATAATATATATTATATATTTTATTACCAAAAAAATTAACTCTTACTTAAACCGAAAATATGCCATTGAAAATCTAGCGCCTGCCCGAGGTGTGTTTGTAAGGGTGTGAGTATGGATTTAGTTTTGTTCATGTACATGCGCTATTTGAAAAACCCTGAACTGCCAGATGACAGCCATAACTAATCATCGTGCTTCACACAGGGTCGAATACGCCGTTCGAAATTCGCCGCTGTGTAATGTATATATGTAGCGTGGAATATTTCCAAAAACATTTAACCGCTATATCTTTCTTAATTTTTCAGCTAAAGAATTTCTTTTTCCATCGGACTTGTCTGAAAATCAGGTGTTGTAAAAAAAAATAGAAACGATGCCTTCGCATTCGAAACATTGAAAGTTACCGCGGTATCTCGTAGACGCGTTGATGAAAAAAAAAAAAAATTAATTTACCATCGGATGTCCACCTCAAACCCATAAAACGTTTATGGGAATCACTGTTTTGTGTGACTACATTTTTGGTTTCACTTGAATGCTTTTTCAAAAATGGGACACCCTGTATATATATATATATATATATATATATATATATATATATATATATATAGGCGCGCGCGCGCGTGCGCGTGTGTTTGTGTGTGTGTGTGTGTGTGTGTGTGTGTGTGTGTGTGTGTGTGTGTGTGTGTTCGCGTGCGCGCGCGCGCGTGCGAGCGTGTGTGCGCGTGTGTGTGTGTGTGTGAGCGTGTGTGTGTGTGTGTGTGTGTGTGTGTGTGTGTGTGTGTGTGTGTGTGTGTGTGTGTGTGTGTGTGTGTGTGTGTGTGTGTGTGTGTGTGTGTGTGTGTGTGTGTGTGTGTGTGTGTGTGTGTGTGTGTGTGTGTGTGTGTGTGTGTGTGTGTGTGTGTGTGTGTGTGTGTGTGTGTGTGTGTGTGTGTGTGTGTGTGTGTGTGTGCGTGCATGCGTGCGTGCGTGCGTGCGTGCGCGTGCGTGCGCGTCCGTGTGCGTGCGTGCGTGCGCGTTCGTGCGTGCGTGCGCGTGCGTGCGTGCTTGCGCGTGCGTGCGTGCCTGCGCGTGCGTGCGCATGCGTGCGTGCGTGCGCGTGCGTGTGCATGCGTGCGTGCGTGCGCGTGCGTGCGTGCCTGCGCGTGCGTGTGCGTGCGTGCGCGTGCGTGCGTGCGTGCGTGCGTGCGTGCGCGTGCGTGCGCGTGCATGCGTGCGTGCGTGCGTGCGTGCGTGCGTGCGTGCGCGTGCGCGTGCGTGCGTGCGCGTGCGTGCGTGCGATAGAGGGAAAGAAAAATTCAAATGAAAGGAAATGATAGAATGGAACCGCGGCGGCGAGTTCTAATCACGCCCGTAGCGTGCAAAAGCAACGAGAAGTACAATTCTAGAATGTCTAGTATCTTTCTCTCTCTCTCTCTCGCTCTCTCTCTCTCTCTCTTTCTCTCTCTCACTCTATCAGGCCGTATCTAGTGTATCTAGCGTTTCTAGTAATTCACTCTTCACTTTTTTATTCTCATCTGTATTTTTATTTTTACTTTGATCTTCGTAATTTTAATTTATTTTTATTTTATGTCGATTGACATTTTCTCTTTCATTTCTTTGGATTTTGTATTGAGCATCTTTAACTTTTTTCATTTTTGTACCAGTTGCTTTCTCTTCAATTTTCCACTTTCTGATTTGCGTTTATGCTATTATTTTTTTATTATATAGAATGATCTTTTTTTCTTTCTGTAACGAGTTTTTGAAAAATTTATTTGTATTTTTTTTCTTTGTATTGCTACCGTATACGCAGATTTTTTTACGACGCTCCAAGGATCATACAATATCCTTGTATATTTTTGATATTTTCAAATAAAGAAAATGAAAGATATTTTTGAATTTATATACTTTTCGATAATTAAAACACTAATCCGAAATTTCAAATAGTTTTCCTTGAAAAAATTCACAAAAATGACCTTTTTTCCGGCTCCTAGGTGTATATATGCCCTTAATTTATTTGTCATTTTAATCGCATAATTTTTTAAAAATTAATTTGATTGAGTGAAAAATACACTTTGATCTCCGAGATAGTGAAACGTATGAGATTTTTTGCACGATAATCACCCATTGACGATCGTCGACGAATCGAATTAATCGTCATAATTTTATTGCTTTCATTGGATGATTCATTTTAATAGTTGAAATGGTCAAACGTACGGGGCGGTTTTTATTGACGGTAATGAAGCATCGACAAGCATTATCGACAAATCAAATAATTAGGATAGAAATAAGATTATCAGATTAGGAGTAAAATAATTAGAATATAAGTAAAACAGTGCGATTGTAAATAAAATAATTCTATCAGAAATAAAAAGATTCGATTAGAAATCGAATAATTCAGTTAGAAATAAAAAAGTTCGATTAGAAATTAAATTATCCGTTTAGAAATTGAATGAATCGATTAGAAATGGAATAATTCAATTTGAAATGAGATATTTCGGTTAGAATTTAAATGATTCGTTTAGAAATGGAATGATTCGATTAGAAATGAAATAATTCGATTAGAAATAAAATAATTAAACTAGCCGGTCAAACGTACGGGGCAATTTTTGTTGATGAGAATGAGACGTCAACGAGCTTCATTGACAAATAACATGATTAGATAAGGAATAAAGTAATTGGAATATAAGTAAAATAATTCGATTATAAATAAAGTAATTCCGTCAGAAATAAAATAATTCGTTTGCAAATGGAATAATTCAATAAGAAATGAAATAATACGATAAGAAATAAAATTATTCGATTAGAAATAAAATTAATTTGACCAAAAATAAAATAATTCGATCAGATATAAAATAATTAGATTCACTGGTCAAGCGTACGAGACGATTTTTGTCGTCGATAATGAGACATCGACGAACTCTTCATTGCCAAGGAAAAAACGAGACAAACAGCTCCGAAAGAACGAAATGATAATTCAATTCCAAATTGCGGTTGCACCTCCGCAATCGTAATTGGCACGCGTTGAGGTAGACACGACCACTCGATGAAAAAGCCACAAGATTTATAGCCCGAGCTATAAATCTCGAGCAATCGAATCAACAATAATAATAACAAAATTTGCATAATAACGATACTAATGTAACTCCGTACAATGAGGGCAAGTTCGCCCCCTCCCCCTGTACCTGTGCATCTTCTTCTCGTAGTAGGACTTCCCGTATCTCGAGTCCCGATAACGCGAGGGGCCCCAAGTCCCCGGTATGCGCGGCGTTTTGAGTCTCGTCCGGGGCGATCGCGCGTAAACGCGTTATCGCTGACCAACGCGCCAGTAACCGCCCCAACACGAGACTGCATTTTTTTTTCTTCATTGCACCACGACAGAAATCGCGCATGATCAGCGTAACGAAAAAGGAAAAGGTGGGCGCGGACGTTTTAAGGGGGCAGATACTTTTAAGCGAGGAAAAGTAGTGATTTTCATGATTTTTGTAAGCGGAAAGACTTCTTCAGAATTTTTAGCCTTAAGGGCTTACGCCACTGTAAACGTCTAAAATTAAGTGATTTTTCGCGATTTTTTGCTGGGTGCAAGGACAAGTAAGAGGATAATAATATTCAAGGATGTCATTAGTCATATCTTCGAGTAAACAAAAAAAATTATGTTGAAAAATTGTACGGATTGATTCTCGGATTGATTGATACAAATGATTCTCGCGAGGCATGTTGAGACGCTTTGGGGCACGCAGCTGACGCGATTTTAAATTTGGAAAAAAAATTGTCATTCTATTAATTTATGTGATTATAGCTAGAGAAATACGTAGGGATTTTGAAAATGTGATTTTTTTGTGTAATTGGCAAGTTTTTGAAGTAAAAACTCAATTTTCGAGAGAAAAAAGGACAATTATTTGTTAATAACTAATGTTATAATTAGCTCATTGAAAATTCCGTACGTATTTCTCTTCGAAATATTATTTTAAAGATGTGCTCAAGATTTGCAGCGAAAAGAAGAATTCTCCTTATTTTCGATGGTTCGAAGCATCTCTTAAGCCAATTTAAAAAAAGTCAATTTTGTGACAATTCTACAGTGGCGTTATCCCTTAAGGTATGTTTTTTTTACTATTTTTGGCTGTTATTAGGAATTTTATTATTGATCTTTGAAAGTGGGGGAGGTATGGCACGGTCTTCTAAACTGCATTTTCAAAACTGGCATAGCAAACCGATCGACCGATTCTGATAAATTTTAGTATAAATCTTTCTAACCTCACTGTCTAAAACATGATCCTAAAAGATTTTGAAAGTAAAAAAATTAAATTTTTATTGCAAAATGTAGGCATTTTTCGAAAAATTCAATCTTTTGGTTGTAAAGCGTACCAAAGAAAAATGTACGTCGGCTTTTTTTCAGATTAATCCCGTCGACGCTGGATGTCACGCCGTCTGATAACATCCACCGCATCCCGTTTAGAAGACCGTGCCATACCTTCGCCATTTTTAAAGATGGATAATAAAAAAAATACCATGTAACAGCCAAAAGTATCAATGAAGCAAACCCTAATTCTAAAAAGTGATGAAAAAGATGTCTTAAAAAAAATCATGAAAATTTGCAATTTTTTCCTTCACCATGAAAAAAATGTCCTTTTAAAAAATGAAAAGAATGTCCTTTCAAAAAATGAAAAAATGTCCTTTTCAAAAATAAAAATGAAAACATGTCCTTTTAAAAAATGAAGAAAAATGTCCTTTGAAGAAATGAAAAAAAAATCCTTTTGGGAAATGAAAAAAAAAATGTCATTTTAACAAATGAAAAAATGTCCTTTTAAGAAAATTCATGAAGATCGGCACTTTTTTCCTCGTCTAAAGATATCTCCCCCCTTAAGAAGCTACCGAGAATCACCGCGAAGTGATCGGCTTTTTTTCTGTTTCGCAGGAAAAAAAGGCTCGCTAATCTTTGGTAATTGAGATTCGATACCAATTAGAGACGATCGCGTGCTACTCGCCCCGCGCGCCCGTGCAACGCGAACGCTTATTACGTTTCTTTTATTTTTTTTTATCTCGAGACCGCGAGACAGCGCCGAAGAGGTCTTGGAGATCGCCGGCTCGATAGAGGGATAATACGGCGTGATATTGTTGAAGACTTAGCGCACATTCTTGCCATCGCAATTAATTAAGGGACCCGAATCGCGACAAAAGTGAGAAAGCCGGGGGCCTTCCTTTTTGACTCGTTAAATATCAGAAATTCGATTAGCAGGTGCAAAAGGCAGTGTCGTTTAGTTCGAAAATTGATTTCAGTGAATGTGAGTCTTTGAGTAAAAATTCAAACGAAGCTTCAATCCTTTATGTCGGGTTCGAGCCTTCGATATTACGATATAAGTAATTCGTGAAAAAAAGGACGATAAGAAAACACGAAAGATTCTCGAATCTCACGTGGGATGTTTAGTGCAAAGGGTTGCTCGATATTCATACGAAAATTGCAGATGACGGTTAATCAGTACTGATGGAAAAATCAGCAGAATGTTAGATCGTAGAAATCGATTTGTTGATAAATAAAAAGAATAGTAGAAGAAATAGAAAAAGATGAAACAGTAGAGAAGAAAGTGGAAATGTTCAGTCGAAAGTCATTTAAAAAATCGTAAGCGCGGATAATCAGTGGTGGTTTCAGAAATTACTAGAATCAGTAGATCATAAAAATAGATATGCCGAAAGAAAAAATAGAAAAAAGTCGAAAAATCAGAATAGAAAGTACAAAGGTTGAGGCGTAATTCATTGGCAAAACGCAGGAGCGTCGATAATCAGTAATGATAAAAATAATCAGAAGAATGATGGGTCGTAAAAATTAATACGTTGGACAAGGTTCAAAAAATCAGTACAACAGGTAGAATATAATGTGCACAGGCTCAGTCCGAATTCATGAAAAAATGGCAGAGCGCGGATAATCAGTAGTCATAAACATAAATCAGTAGAATGTTAAATCCCAAAAATAGATATGCTGAAAAAAAAATAAAAAATAGTATAAAAATAGAAAAAGTAGAATAGACAGTAGAAACGTTCAGTCGTAATTCATTTAAAAATTGCAGGTCGCGAGTAATCAGTAGTGATGCAAAAAAACAGCAAAATATCATTACAGAGACACATATCTCAAAAACAATGTCAAAAAATAGTAGAAAAGGTAGAATAAAAAGTGCAATTGTCCATTCAGAATTCATTAAAAAATCGCATGTGCACAGATGATTAGCTGCGATGAAAAAAATTAGTAAAATGTTAGATCGTATAAATGAAGATGTTGAAGAATATTTTAAAAAAACAGTAGAAAGAGTAGAATATAAAGTGCAAAGGTTCAATTAAAATTCATTCGACAATCGCAGGTACCCGGAGAATCAGTAGGGATAAAAAATCAGTAGAATGTTAAATCGAAGAAAAAAAATGAACAAACAGAAAAAGTAGCATAGAAAGTGCGAACATTCAGTCGTAACTCATTCAAAAATCGCAGGTGCATGAAGAATTGTCAGATATAAAAAAAATCAGTAGATCATTGGATCGTAGAAATGAATCAGTAGAAAAAAATAAAACATAATAGGGTTAAAAAATATAAAAAAATGTACACGTAGGTTCAAAACTGCAAAGGTTCAGTCAAAATTCATTACAACCACAGATGCACGGACAAACAGCAGTAATGAAAAAAATCAGTATATTATTAGATCGTATAAATGAATACGTGGAAAAAAAATAAAAAATAGTCGAAAAAATAGACTGACCAAAAAAAATAGAAAAAGTTGAATAGAAAGTTCGAAGGTTCGTTTAGAATTCAATTAAAAATTTCAAAATCGTAGATCAAGTAGAAAAGTATAAAATCCAAAGGCGCTTTCCAAGACAAATTTTTTCATTGTCAATGACAAATCATTGTCAACGGACAAACAGCAGTAATGAAAAAAATCTGTATATTATTAGATCGTATAAATGAATACGTGGAAAAAAAATAAAAATAGTCGAAAAAATAGACTGACCAAAAAAAATAGAAAAAGTTAAATAGAAAGTTCGAAGGTTCGTTTAGAATTCAGTTAAAAATTTAAAAATCGTAGATCAAATAGAAAAGTATAAAATCCAAAGGCGCTTTCCAAGACAAATTTTTTCATTGTCAATAACAATTTTTGCTTGGTAGCATGAAATATGCATCTACGTATATATATATAGGATTTTTTGAGGGCTGACCTCTCGAACGCGCAAATACGTGTACTGTTCAATCGAAGTGATATGAGCCGTGTCTAATTACGGAACGATCGGTGCACAAGCTCTCGAGGAAGAGCGTTCAATCAAAGCACCTTCCTGTCGTCTCGTGCTTGCGTCCTCGTCTCTCTTTTGCGTCGCGCGGTGTGGTGACCGGTGCGCAATCGTGTCCATTATCGCGATCGTCGCACAGTCACCACCGTACCCATCCGTTTTAATACCCATTCCACGGCTTGAATCCTCTCTATCCTTAGCATATATCGAATGAGAAGCGGGCTTATTATCTTTGCCGGTGGTCGAGAAAGACAGACGGAGAGAGAGGGAGGGAGAGAGATAGAGAATGCGCGGACGGCGACGATTTAACGAATTGCCGGAGCGCGAAAGACGTTCAACGTCTCGCGTCAGGGAACTCGTCATCGTATATTTCATGCTATTATCATTTTTTTCGGCATATATATGCAGGGTAGACCATTTAACGGACAACATCACTGTGACCCCCTGGTTTTTTGCCATTTTTCAAGAACTTTTTTTTGTGAGAAAAAAAAGAGATATTCGAAAAAAAAAATTTTGTTTTGTTCGTTGTTTATTGAAGATACATAAAAAAAAATTTCAAATTTTTCACGCCCCATGGTGACGCTGGGGAAGCTCCCGCGTCAGGTACTCTGCAGTGGTTCGCGGCACGCAGCAGAACTCTCTTCAAAGTCGATCTGAAAAAAAATACCGAGTGTTTTCGTTAATAATATGATATTTTGAAGAGAAGTACATAGGGATTTGAAAAAATATTGATTTTTAAAAAATAGGCACGCTTTTGAAATTAAAGGACGATTTTCGAGCAAAATTTTTCGTCGAAAATAGGCTATAACTTTTTTTATTATTGAGATATCGAAAAAATCCTATGTACTTCTTTAGATAATCTAGTTTTATTGATGCAGTCCAAATTTGAAGTCGATCGGATAAAAATTGCTCGAGTTCTGCTGCGTGCCGCACTCAAAAAAGTGGTTTTGAGAAAAACGCGTTCAAAGTTTTAGGTTTGTTAATTTATGCGATAAATTGGAAAAAAAATTTTTTACCTCAAATCAGCGATGCCGGCACCATATAGCTGGCCTTCAAGAAGCAAATTATTGTCCCTAGCATCTTTTCTCGAACGTGTAGAGGCTCTTCTTGCCTCTTTTGCAGCGTCTGTGAGCGAGCGCTCCGCCAGCTCGATCCGCGCTGCGTCGGTTTCAACGCAAAAATTGAAACAATTTGGGCCGATAGTTATCCCCAACGTCTCCAAAACTTTCATGAGGCTTCTCAGGCCATCATTGAATAATAATACCGCGATATCAGCTGCAATATCGACGATTTTTTTGCTCCCGGACTGACACTTGGGGGCTATTGCCCAAACTGATTTGTTGTAGCTTTCGTTGTTGTTTTGCGTGAAGCCGCCCAAACAACGCTGCAGCAAATCGTCTCTGCTCAAATTTTCGAAGACTGGCGTAATTGCCTCCAATACTTCTTCAGGAAGAGGCGGCTTATGGCGATACTCAGAAATATTACCGCGCTGCACCGCTCCACAAAATATTCAATATCTCCGAAAATAATTATTTTTTCGACCTGGGTCCACCAGCATCTTAATCTTAAATGTATTTTAGATTTTTCTAGATGGTTTTCAAAAAATCGATTTTTTGAAGCCGTCACAGTGGTGTTGTCCGTTAACGTGACCACCCCAAATATCTCTATTGCCTTTCGAGTAACTGAAACAAACCCAAAAAACCCAACCAAACTCAAAAAACCTAAACAAAACCCAAAGAAGTCCAACCAAACTCAATAAACCCAAACAAACCCAAAATATTTTGGTAAAAAATCATTTCAAGGTCATGATATCATAGGTCGTTGGAGTCGCCTGAATATCAGCTACAACGGCTTAATAAAAAAAAACATGTTCCTATTTGGAAAACCACTGATGACCTTGAGAACGCAAACACTATGAGCTTGACCAAAATGAATGTTTCACGACTGTGTCAGCCATTCGAAATGAATCAAATAACCTCCTGACATTTTTTTTGTCACTCTAAAGGCAACGGAGATATTTCGGGTGGTCAGGTTCAATGGTTCGCCCTGTATATGTATGGGACATTCCATACCATTTCACATAGCTCGTGACCCCGACCATTTTTGGATTTCCTGATTTTTTTTATGTGACATTGTACCCCATGAAAGGAATATCCACACCAATTTTTAGATTTTGTACTCTTCGTCGATAGGGGTCATAGTTTTTTTTTAAAAACATCGATTTCGGAAGTTTTGGAAACGTTCAAACGCTGATAACTCCTGAACTAATTGAGATATCGACAAATGTCACTATATAATATTTTCATTTTGAAGCATACTTTCGTTAAAAAATATGAAAAAATTATCAACAACAATGTCAACAGATTTTATTGCATCTAAAGTGAAATCTGTTTTTTTTTTAAAGATGATTGCCTTTGGTCTTTTTTTTCAAAAAATTCTCTATAATAGAGTGATCCATTCTATGATTTTTAAGACTAGTCTCATCGTGGGCCCATTTTTCCTTCTATTTTTTTCGAATCAACCATATTTTTTCGAGAAGAGTTTTATCATTTTAATCTAAAGTAATGTTATTAATAATTTAGTCATTTCCAATTCGGCTTCGACAGGCCTGGTACGGTTTATTGTTAATTTATGCTGTTAATATTGCCAATGATCTAACGAACTTTTTACAAATTCGGAATCCCTTTTTTTAAAGCCCTCTTTTACTTTTTTCTTATAAAACCGATTCAAAATTGATTACATTTATAAAATGAATATGATAAAATAAATTTATTAAATAAATAAATCACATTTATAAAATTATATTGGCTAATTAAATTGTATGAAACAGAACCAAAACTAGTTACATTTATAAAATTGATCAAGTTCATTAATTTTATAGAACAGAACTAAGACTATTCAATGTACACAATTTATTTAATTGATTAATTTCATAAAACGGAATGAAATATAATAAAATTTCTAGAATCGACTCAATCAATAAATTTCATGAAACGGAGCTAAAAATAATTTTATAAGATAATACCTTTTTTAAAAGATAATTAATCAAACAGGAAACAAAAATCAACCAAAGAGGAATAAGCTCGAGTTGAGGAATGATCGTGGGATTTCCGGAAGCAAATAATTGTTCTTTTTTTTTCAAATCCTATTTGTGTTAATCGTGGCCCAGTTAATTTTAGGAAACATTTCAGGATCAATGCCAAAAGAACAATATTAGGCCACACAGAATTCGTTAAAACACGATTTTTTAATGGAATCATTCAATAGGTTGACATCCAGATGAACTTAGAAAATTTGGTTCGAGATCAGGCCAAAAGAAAAGGACAACCGAGCCAACAGAAACAAATCGATAGTTTGGAAGATTAAAGTTATATCCAGCAGGATCAAATTACCATTCCATTTTCAACTCGTGTAGCATAAATATATATATATATATATATATATATATATATATATATATATATATATATATATATACACCGAATATTAAAATGCGCCAGAGATCACATCTGCGAATTCGCATTTAAAAAGGAGGCCGAGATTAATGCGAATTATGCAATTTAGAGCCCGTTTCATTTCGTGTCATGCTAAGTCGTCCTGGTTTCTTCGTCCTGCTTAATTTCTGTTACGCGGATAAACACGACGAGATTTACCAGATCGTTTTTTCTTGTCTGAATTATTCGTTCACGACGACCACAGCCATCTATCGGATTTTTCATGTCCTTAAAAGGGACATAAAAATCCTTTAAAAGCTCTCCTTTGAAAAAGACAAAAACGCCGTTCGCAAGCTATCCTGTAAAAAGGATATCAAAATCCTTCAACAGCTGTCCTATAAAAAGGACATAAAAATGCTTTTAGAGCTTTCCTGTAAGAAGGATATTAAAATAATTTAACAGCTGTCCTTCAAAAATGACATAAAAATCCTCCACAAGCTGTCATGTAAAAGGAACATGAAAATCCTTTGAAAACCGTCCTTTACAAAGGATATAACAATTCTTTAATTGTCATAGAATAACAATTAAATTGTTGCCCTTCAAAAAGGATATAAAAAACTTTAAGAGATGTCCTTTTAAAAGGACATAAAACCCTTCAATAGCTGGCCGTTAAAAAGTATGCAAAAATCCTTAAAAACCATCTTTCAAAAAGGACATAACAATCTTTTAACAGCTGGTCTTCAAAAGGGATATAGAAAAACCTTTTAAACATTTCCTTTAAAGATGACATAAATATCGTTTCAAAACTTTTCTTTAAAAAAGACATAAAAATTCTTTAAAAAGTGTCCTTCCAAAAGGATATTAAGAATCTCTAAAACCTGTCCTCTAAAAAGGACATAAAAATTCTTAGAAAACGGTCCTTTGAAAAGAGCATGTAAATCGAGCATGAAAAAGACCGAGAAACGGTCCTTCATACATGACAAAAATCCTTGGAAAACTGTCCTTCGATAGGAAAGATAGAAATCGTTTAAAAACTGTCCTTCAGAAACGACATGAAAATCTTTTTAAAACTGGCCCCTGAAGAGGACATAAAAATCCTTCAATGACGACAAGCACCTTTCCTCACGTCCCAATTGACGGATCCTGCTACAGCAAAGTGCAGGAAAATTCCGAATGAATTTATTCTTCCATACCGGAGGTCGAGAAAAAAAGTTTCAGCCATTATCAACCCACCTTCAATCAAGCAGACAGACGCACAGACGAAATTAAGAAAAAAATATAGATTTTGCCTCAACATCGTATTTTAACGCAACTAGCCTAAGTTTAATCTGAAAAAAAACTATTGTACAGTCAGAGAGTAAAATTGTATAATATTGGTAAGATGGATTTTCTCTCTCTCACTCTTTAGTAGCGATGTTAGGATGTTCGTCGTTGCGATTCATAACCAGAAATGGAACCAGTTTGTCTATGCCGTAAATGCTATACACTCTCTTGACTCTCCGCCCTCTCTCTCTCTCCCTCTCGCTCTCTTCATCCAATCCTCCCACCCTGCTGCGTATATGTCGGCCATTATAAATCGTGGGATCCGTCGTAAACCGCAGCTAATTATTAATCTGAGATTCTTGTAACCTGTTCTCGTGTCTGTTATGTATGTGTATATATATATATATATATATATATATATATAATGAGCAACGTGGCATATATTAGCAACTAAATTCAATATCGGATCCATATTAATTCAGTCTCGTCTGCTAGACTGCTATTGAGCAACGGTGAAAATAGTGTCTCGCCTGAAACAGCCCAAGCAGACGATTTAATTAATTGATATGGCCATTTTGAATGAATCATCAGTATTTGATTAATTTGATTAGGCGAAGAATACATTTTAATCTCCAATATAGTGAAACGTACGAAACGATTTTTGTTGACGATAATGTGGCATCAACGAGCTTCATTGACAAATAAAATAATTGAACTGGAAATAAGATAATTAGGATGCAAATCAAATGCTTAGATCGGAAATAAAATAATTGAATTAGAAATAAAAATTATTAGATTGGAATTTACACCACAAGGAAGCACGCGTGAAATGCCTGTTACTAAAATGCTCATAGCACCTAAAGTGTAGTCATTTTTTTTTATTGGTGTACCTGAGTCTAAAAAATGTCTGAAATTCAAGTAAATTAATTTATCAACGAGGTGTTCTAGTCTAGAGGCCTACATTTCGAGCTTTTTTGGGCTTGATACGAAAGGAGAAAAAATAATTTTAATATATATTTTTTACAGGCGTTTTATTCATGTTTTAAGAAGACGCCAAAAAATGGTTGTGCAAAAAAAATTGAAAATTTGAGGGCCTCTGAATATGGCCGTGAAAAAGAAAGGGTTCATGCCGTTGACATGATTGCAAAGCTCGCGTTTATCTGAAAACGAAATAAAAAAAATTTTCTTCATCAATAAGAATGTCATTATGGCAAGTACCAGACAGGAAAAAATTAGATCGCGACTGTAAAAAAAAATATTCTTTCGCTTAAATATTTTTCAGGTGTCAGTTTTTCACAAATATTAATAATAACAATTTCGCCAATACTACACGCATTTGTTTTATCTGCGGAAAAACGGTTTTAATGGGGAAACCACCCCTCACAGGGAGGCGTGACGAGGGGTGGTTTTGCAGTTTTACCCACAAACAGTCCACTGATTTGAATGAAACAAAAACCAAAATTCTTCTAATGTAAAGCAATGCAAGATTCGCTATAGACGTATAGAAAAAAATTAAGGGTTGACACGCTTTTCTTTGAGGGGTGGTTTTCGTTTGTAGTTCTATTTTTGAGACGCAAATAACCTAATCATGTTCTAATTGGAGCTTATGCCTCTTCTTAATTTTTATGTTTACCATTGATGAGAACGTTATAGTCCAGTAAAAGAGACAAAAACCCAGCTCTTCTAGCGTAGAATTAGAATTTTTTATTGAAGCTAGGCGGTTGCACACTGAAAGTAACCCCAATAAAAGTATCCCCTTCAACTCACCCCAACCCTAAGGAATAGGGGTTGAAAACTTAAAATCGCCGTATCTCGATAATTAATGGCACGATCAAAAAATATTTCAAACAAAAGTAGTCTGGAATAATGAAATACGTATAAAATTATTTAACATCCAATCCCCTATCGTTGAAAATAGCGACACAAAAACGGGAGAGCACTACTGACCGAGCATTTTCTAATCGTTTTTGAACCGCTATTTTCGAAGATTGGGGGTTGGAAGCTGGATAACTTTATACGTATTATATTATTCCAAATAACTTTTGTTTGAATCATTTTTTGATTGGGCTATTAATAATCGAGATACGGCCATTTTTTCTGTTTTCAACACCTATTTCTTAGGGTCGGCGCGAGTTGAGGGGGAAACATTTAGTTGGGGTTACTTTCAGTATGCAGCCATCTAGCTTCAGTCGAAAATTCTAATTCTACCCTAAAAGTCTTGGATTTTCGTCTCTCTTACTGGACTATTAATTCGCATAGGTAGGAAGTGGCGAATGGCACTTATAATTTCAGAACTTCCCTTGCCAGCTCTGGGGGGGCGGCAGGTCAGCAGGTCGGCAGGATTAATCCAAAAGAAAAACAAACGAAGATTTTCGTTCATTAAGGATGTTGAGTCCCTATGAAACATGTTAATGTTAATTGTTCAATGAATAGCTTCTTAATCGTCATGAAATTTTTACACGACCTCCTGAATACTTCATGTAAAAACTTACCAAATTTTCCGAATTCTATCATCATTACTTCAACCTCCTTAAGGGTTGAAATAAAAAATGATCATAAGATTCTGAAAATTTGGTATGTTTTTGTATGAAGTATTTAAGAGGTCGTGTTAAAATTTCACGACGATTAGGAAGCTCATTATTAAAAAATTAACATTTTGTTAAGAACAATTTTTAAAAGAAATAAAAAAAAATTTATCAATAAACTTCGTTTTGTTTCCGTTGCTTTCAGTAAATTGTAGATATTAAAAAATTGAGAGGTGAAAAAAAACTTATCGCAAAGTTACATCAGTTTCCATAAGACAACATTTAATTTGTGAATGTTAATTTTTCAATAACGAGCTTCCTAATTGTCGTGCAATTTTTACACGACCCTGAAATACTTCATACAAAAACATACCAAATTTTCAGAATTTTATCATCATTTGCCATTTGGGACTCAACATCCTTAATACTCATACGCAGGATAAGAAGCAAGAAGAAGTAAAAAATGTTGAAAATCGGCTAAACGGTACTCTTTGAAACAAAAAGATTGAATTTTCCAAAACAATTGGCCACAATTTGCATTTTTTTTCAAACTTTTTTGAAGACATATATATATATATATATATCGTCGAATCGTGCGAGTGATATCTCGAATCTCACGGCGCATATCGTACCGTCTTTCTCCCCTTATCCGCGTTCACCTTACGTCGAGCTCGTTCTTACACTCGTTTCTCTCGCTATCCTTGTTGAAGTACACATCGCTCGGTTTTCGTTCCTACCGTTCTGACGATTTATCCATGGCGAAAACGACGTGACTCGGCTCATTTTGCTTTTGCCCGACTTGTTTTATTCTCCCGTTCTTCTACTGCGATCAAACTAGTTTCACGATAAAGATCGTATTGCGCGGGCGCGAGAGTTTCTTCGTTGCGCTAATGCGGGCCACGTGTGGGACACGCGTCTTTTAACGTGCCAAAGAAAGAGAAGAAGTAAAGTCGACGTTAACGTATTCCTCCCACCCCCCTCTCTTCTTAATAATAAATCGCGTAAATGTACAACAAAACCTGAATCTATTATTAAAAAATAATAATTGTGGCAAATGGGGAAGGGGAAGTAAGGCTGATTGAAAAAAGTTAGACAAATTCGGACAGCATTGTTGATAATATTTTTTATCACAAGAATGTATGATTTTACAAACGTGTTTGCCTATTTGTTAATAACAAATAATTAAAATTGTTGTTTCGCTCGAAAAATTTAATTTTTTATTACAGCTTTCCGGTGATCTTTTTAATTTAAAAAAAGTCATAGGAACGTTTTATTATTATACTAGAAGTACATTTTGGTAGGTTCTTTTTTAGATGACCCTAGTTGCCAGAATCATCTCCACTAATGCATCATGCAGCAACGGTACTTTGTTTAAATAATAATACCTCGAACGGTTATCAAGATTTTTTAATGAAAAAAAAATTCAAACTTGCCAGGACTATATCTCAACTGTGTGTAAATTGCCGATCTCGTCATTCCGATACTCTCGTCAGAAAAATATATGAAAGCCATTTCTGCGTTTGAGAATCGACCTTCCCTTTCTAGAGCTTGCCGTATTCGTAATTTTCAAAATTTCAAAAAACCATCCGCTCATATAAAAGTTTGATTATTATACTGGAAGCAAGATCTCTTAGTCTTTATTTCAGATGACTGTAGTTGCCAAAACCGCGTACACCAATCGGCCATGCAACAAGGGCACTTTGTTTAAATAATAGTCACTCAATTGTTTATCAATATTTTTTCATTTAAAAAAAACTCAAACTTGGCAAGACTATGTATCAATTGTGTGTAAAATGCCGACTTCGCCACTGCGATACTCGCGTCAGAAAAAAATATTGAAAATCGACCTGCATTTGGGGCCCGACAATGCCGATCTTGCACCGAAAGCGATCGGGCTACAAGAAGAAAGATCGGCAATCGCGAGTCGTTAACGTCCCGGCGATTCTTTGGCTCCCTTTCTCATTTGGCCGTTGCGGGAATCGTCGGGGCAACAAGTAGCAAAGGCGACGTAGCAGGGCGCTGGGCTTATTATACGCGCCATTCGCCTCACCGCTGAACGTACGACGGGGCGCATAACTCGTCAGCAAACTTGTCCGTATCCAGGGTGGTTTTTCTCGGACCCTCTTCCTGGGTGGTATCGTCGTAAAATTTTTTTTTCTTCTTCTGTCTTTTTTTTTATAAAAATATTTCTGCATATATATATATATATATATATATATATATATATATATATATATATATTGGCCATCGTCGAAGTATCAATAATATCCAGCGGTGAATAATTAATTGCGGACTTCTCGCGGCGCGGCTCATCAATAAGAAACGAGACGTAACCTACTGCACGCGAATTACAAAACTCCTATTCCAGCTATGATTCGCCGGCAGCGATAACTTTGTTAGTGTTTGTTTTTTTGTAGCAGTAGCGCAGACGCGGAGCATATCGAAACTCGAACATCGCAGCTGCAGAGGCTTTGAGCATTGCCGAAATTTTCTGGATCTTTGGGGGGAAGCTTTGGTCTCGCGGAAAACATTTTTTCGCAAGATTTTGACGAACAATGCGAGATAAAAAATGGGAACGGCTTTTCGAATGGACTCAATTATTTTTATTCGAAGAATTGGGGGAATTGAGTTCAAGATCTAATTGGAAGGGAGAAAAAAACGAAATTTTATTGTGGAAATTATTTTTTACTTGATTTTATAAATCATTCATTTTTTCTAATTATTTATAAATGATTATTCGATTAGTATGAATTCTTTTTTATTTCGTATTTTACATTTTTTTCATTCAATTACTCCAATTATTTTGATAAATTTTTTTAGTTCACTTTCGGTTCGATTTAAAATTATTCGTTATGCAAATTTTGGATTGATTTGAGCAATTAAAACATTTTTGCTTAGTTAAACTTTTGAAAATCCCTTCTGTTCAATTTTTCAAACGCTTTTTGGTGAATTAGAAAATTCTTGTCTATTCAAGGTTTTGGTTTCGTCTTTATCCACTGTTTTGACTTCCTCTTAATTCAACCTCTAGTTATTTTCCATTCACTTTTATGGGAGATTTATTATTTTTATTAACTATATTCGATTCGTTTGAATTTTATTTTCTTTAGTGTTTTACGTTTTTCTGCATTCAATTTCTCGATTTATTTTTATTCTCTTTGAAATAGTTCTTTACTACTTAAAATGATTCATTGTGCAATTTCTGAAATGATTTCGGATCCAATCTAAAAAATGCTTCTGTACTAAAATTTTTGGATTCCTTCCTGTTGTATTTTTAAAAGGCTTTTTGTTAAATGATGAAAATTTTATCTACTCAATTATGTGCGTTTCGAAAATATTTTTTACGGTAAGCAATGCCCTTCTGAACCAGTCCATTTGATATTTAAAAAATCAAACAGTTGATCAAAATATCAGTTTATCCTACATCTAATCGAAGGAATTTCCGAAATATCAAATAAAAAAAAAAAATTGCGCGTGATTAAAATGAGCCGTGATATTTGCGAAAAAGGGTATTTTCCGTTCTTCAAATCGAAGGTATACATCGGCAAAAAAATCCTTTGATCGAATACTTATATCTTTACATCTAGAAAAAGTGCCAAACATTTCAGAAAGATCGATGTAGTAGTTTTTGAGATATTTTGCTTACCGACTTCGAAAACGTACCTCGCGAAAAAAAACGTCTATATTTTCGATCGACGCTCCGAGCGTTCCTACGAGCGTCAACGTAACAGCCTATAAATCTGTCAACTTCGATCCGATCACATTGAAATTTGCTGGGCACATTCATAACACGATACGCTGTCAAAATATATTGGTTTTGAGAAAAAAAGTGTTTCTTTCTTCTACTAGACATAACCCTTCAAAAGATTTTTTTTCTAAGTTCCAGTTGATGAGTCCGAGGAAAAAAGAAAATTGGAAGTGAGCTCGTTTTTTGGCTCTGAAGTCATGGAATATCAGATTTCTATAGAGCAGGTAGGTGGAGTAAGCGTGCACGTATTCGAGCACATTGAGTCAACTGGAAAACCTCTCTCTCTCTCTCTTGTCTTGATCTCTGCTAAAAAGTCACAAGTACGAGGACAAGACACAAAACGAGGCAAAAGAATGCGGTCCTTTTTCGCAAACGTCGCGAGTGCATCAGGACGACGAGGGAACATATCGAGATCGTTACGAGTTGGAAATGAGGCGAGTGGACGCAAAATCCTTAAGAATCCTGCTTGGACTTCTCTCTCTCTCTCTCTCTCTCTCTCTCTCTCTCTCTCTCTCTCCCCCTCCTCTTTCTCTTCATCCTCTTTAGACTCTATTCCCGTCTTTTAACAACGGCAGCAGCGATACTATAAACCCCCCCCCCCCCCATCCTCTACCACCCCCCACGCACGCTAATTTGTTGGAGTGAAACAATATCGAGTTACCCGCTGATAATATCGCCAGAACACGCACGTGCTATACGGGATTACTTCTGCCTCCGTTGATCGTCTGATGATGTCTTCTCAGTTTTCTTCCTTCCTCCCTTCATCCGCCTCGACTTTTTCTCCTGCCTGCTATCGTTTTCGTTGCTCGTCGCGTGTCAGGTTCATCCTCGACTGTCACCGACTTCTGGTTTCGTGATCTTCCTATCTCGGCCACAAATCAACTTTCGCCGTCAGGTCGACGCGTTTTCAAAAGCTTGGCGATTTTGGGGACGTGCGGAGTGCCAGCATGTTGATGAAAAAATGGAACGCCCTGTTGATTGGTTTGTTCTGAGCGTATCTGCAAAAATTGAAAATGTTAAATTTACCAATGTTTCACGCTGAGATTCGAGGAGAAAAAGCGAAGTGTAAAAATGGCACTGAACGCCTAATTTTTTGTGTCGGTAGCGTAGGTGACGTCCATAAATGACTTAACGCAATGGGGGGGGGGGGGGGGTCGGCCTACGTACGTGGCGGGGGGGGGGGTCGAGGTTTGCGTTACGTCACGATTTTAGAACTGCCAGAAATAGCAAAATTTCTGCATGTTCAACTTTTCAAATTTAAAACTCATCGTTCAGAATAGATGAAGTGCAAACTTTTATTATTTTGTGAAATATAATGAAGATGAAAAATCATCATATCGCCCGCGACTTGATACTTTAATGTAAGTATCAATATTCTAGTAAAAAATATAACTTTATATCAAGAAAAACGGAACGAAAACTGATCGCGATTTTCTAGAAACTACTTTTTTCGACCTTGTCTCAGCGAACACTCAAAAACTTATCAACTGATTTTCAGCTGTTTAAAAAGATTTATGTAATCGCAGTGACTAGGGTTGTTCGTAGCCGATGTTTAATTTTTTTTAAATAGTCCAACCTGTCGGCATTCTGTAAAAGAAACAAAAAAAAACGGCTATGCATAACGATAGCTACATTTGTATGGATATCGATAAATTTTTGTCTTATTATTTACAGATAACCTTTCATAAAGATATAGATGGGACAATAAAGAGATTTTTTTCGTCGCCAAATCAGGGTTAATGAAAAAAATATTCATAAAAATTGGTATAGACCTAGATGAATATATACTTCATAAAATGAGTATAAACCCGATCCTTTTATAATTAGTTATTCTTTGAGAAAAAAAACGCAATTATTTACGACAAAGCACCCGTTATGTAACGGAATAGGGGGGGGGGTTCAGGGTAGGCGTTACGGCTCTGGTCCGTGAAGGGGGGGGGGGGGGGGGGGTAAACAATTGGCAAATTTTGCGTTACGTAATTTATGAACGCCCCCTTAGGTGTTAAGAAAACTTTTTGGCAAATTTCACAATCGATCGTTGCGTAAATTCAGGGTAATTACTTGTGTCGTGTCGACGTTCTGCTCTTGTGTTTACTCGGCAATACATTGCCGAACTGTTCGGGAGAGCTACGAACAGTTGAGTGGCTCGAAAAAATTGCGGTAGGATGAAGTGTGGCATATTTACTCTCGAAAGTTTTACCCCCTTAAAGTTGCATATGTACATAGAGTGGGCTTGTTGACGCGAATTTCTTTATATAATAATATTAGTCATAGTTATTCTTCTTAATGGAAATCTTAATAGAATAAATATAATAAAAACAATGATACTAATACTAATAATCATTATTATTCTTTTGTACTGGATCTACAGTTAATTCAACAAGAACAAGGCTAAGAGATTGAGCAATATTTTTTCGGCTTTTTCTTCAGATAATTCGGATCAATGTGGCTTATTAATAGACTCATCTGATTAAAAAGTCAACAAGTTGAATGGTAACGTGTTTAAAAAAATGACAAAGCGGTAAATAAATGTAAATGCAGGTGGTCTATTTCGACACCATCATTTCAGGCACGTTTGCAGGTTCTCCAAATAAAATTTATCGGCAATATTAAAATATATATTTTATTTGATTACACAAAATGATCATACGCATTATTATTGGTATTCCATTATTTTTTTTATCGTGGCAAAAAGAAGGAAAAAATATTTTAAGGGAGCTTTCCGGTGTGAAATTTTCAAAAAATCGATTTTTTTTTTTTTGCTTTATCGAATAGTATACACTCTTCCGAATATTCCCTGAAATTTTCATGCCGAAATTCAGATTATTTCGGTTACTCTACAGCATTTCTTGGAAGAAGGCAACGGAGCGCTACAGCTACAGCGAAACTTTGAACGCGTTTTTCTCGAAACAGCATTTTTCAAAACGGTGTCCAACTTGGAGGGCAGAGTTTTAAAGCTATCGAGTTGAATTTTTTACACAATATTCTTAACGTCATTGTTTATCGTGCTATGGAAGCTTTTTTTTTTTTTGACATCTTCCTATTTTTTTGTAAAAAAAACTGCAAAAAAAATGCTAAAATCGATACTTTTTGTTCAAACCGGCGCCATTTTTGCAAAAAAAAAAAAAAAAAAAAGCCTCCATAGCACGAAAGCCAATTATATACCGATCAATAATCTTTTTGTGTTTTTTGTTTCAGATCAAAATTGTGACCCCCAACGTGGACACCACATTCAAGTGCATTTTCTGCAACAATTGTTTCATCATTTTTATAGATATTAATTAATAAATAAATCGATCTTTAAAAAATTGTTTTGTATTCTTCAATACCCAATTAATATACAAAAAAAAAACCAGACCGATTAGATTATTTTTTCTTTAAAAAAAAAAAATCGCGAAAAACAGCGATTTTTCGGGCTGTCACACTGGAAAGCTTCCTTAAAGACCATGGGCGTCTGAGCTGCGATAGGGGATAGGAGTTTCCTCTTAAAACTCGGAACAGCGTCATCACCCGTGTACCGGACTCTCATCTCGCTTCATATGGTCGGAGGGGGTCATCCCTCTTGGCCAGGGTTTCCACGAGATGCATACCGGCTAAAAGCTCCCTTACTCGGCCAAAAAATCGAAATTTCTCAGTCAGGACGGGGGAACTACTTCTATCCGATGCCCGGAAATAATGCTAACGCAGTCCCCGGCCGGACATCCTGTCCATGTCCTCTTAGCTCGCACACCGCCATGCACTGTCCGATTCTGTTGGGGCCGAACACGTACACCTTCAGGTTCCCTTCCTGTTCCGTCTCTTGTTTGAGGATCGTCGCGACCTCCTCATCGGGGGGGCCTCGACCTCATCGAGGCCCCCCCGATACTGCTGCAGGGCCAGACCCGGGCGCCACCCGGCACTACAACAGCAAGGAGATTATGCGCTGGCTGATGAGGCAGCCAAGTCCATCCGGCTAAGCCGACCCGGGCCCCTGTACTATCCAGCCGCCCAGCCGCCAACATTATTACAACTATATCTGTTACTAGTATCATTGATATTATCGTCACAAAATTAATGTTTTCATCAAATTTAAATTATCACAAAATTAATACTACAAGGAAGTTAATATTAGCACAAAAGTAATATTACCACAAACTTAATATTATCATTGACTACTGCGACGACCCGGAAATCGGTGTTAATTGAAAAAATGAATTCCGCAGGAATGAGTAAGATAATTGGAAAATCGTTCAGACACTTATATTTGTATGTACATTAATAATGTTGCGTACCAAATTTCATTAAAAATGTTAATGATTAAAGAAGTTAAAAGCAACCTCACAACGCTCAACGGTGTATTTGATTTTGGCCATCCAGTTCATCCGAAAAAAATAAAACTATAGTTTTGAAATACATAATATTGGCTAAGAGTTGAACGAGCTAGTTTGTTATCGTGTTTTGGTCACCGAAAAAATGGTTAATTCTTTATTTCGATATTTTGCGGAAACTCATCATTATTGTTGATAACTTATGAAAAAAAATATTGAGAAGAACAACGTCGTTCAAGAATAAACTACTGTTACATTGAATAAATGTACCAAATTTCAAGTCAATCTGTTCGTTAGATGTCGAGAAATCGTGTGGACTGTTTTGAAAACCCTAGTTCCATGAGTGTACCTCCAATCTGCGATTCCTGCATCATATACTGGACCTTCCTCTTCAATTTGAGTTCCCTCAAGCGACGAATGAGTATTCGTCATTTTCACAGTAGCCTAACCGCTTCATACCAAAGCCATTATCAAATACAAGGCCCTAAAGATTCAAACTTAACGTTGCGATGCTGCAATCTCAGAATATCTCCATTCAAGTGAGTCATTAACATTTCTACCTAGTCAAAACGTCAAACAATTGCCGCACTAAAATTTCTTGTTTGCAAATCAATACAATCGTACGAATGTCCTAAGCTTTGTTTATCTTAGAGCAAGTATTTTCAGTGAAATCAAAAAGAAAAAATACATCGAAGAATTTCCGGTTATTCTCTCGACCGAAAACCAGTTGATTTGTAGAAACCGTAGAACATTTCTCGTCTCTCCGACATAATATGCTAAACATTATTTTGGGCTTCACATCCGTTTCGGACTCAGCTAGTCTTTCACTCTTTCTTCCTCTGTTTCATTCGCCCTTCTGATTCTTCTTCTACCCGGCTATTCGAGATTCTGCGTTTCTTTGACAAGCCGACGCGCCACCCAGTGCGTTAAATTGGAAGTATACACACACACCCACGCGCGCGCGCGCACACACACCCACATATAAATATAAAAATATACCAAGTATATACAGAATGAAGCACATAAAGCGTTACAGAGCAATAGCACTCAAACTATTGATCATATCCAAAAGTGTTCCAGACAAAAGTTTCAGTGTTCGAGAAGGCCGTCATTCTGGACCACCTTATTTTTTTATCGGTGGAGGCGCTGAAGCTACGTCAAGATCAACTCCACTTTTTAAAATGGAACCATGTATTTTTTTCGATGACATTATTACCGATTTTAAGACGAATTCAGCGACCTACAACACAAGGTCATTCTAGTCACGCAAAAACATACATGGTTCCATTCAACAAAGTGGAGTTGACCTTGACGTAGCTTCAACAAAGTAGAGTTGACCTTGACGTAGCTTCAACGCCTGCACAGATAAAAAAATAGGGTGGTCCAGTATGACGGCCGTCTCGAACACTGAAACTTTTGTCTGAAACATTTTTGGATATGATCAATAGTTTGAGTGCTATTGCTCAGGGCACTAGCACTCAAGTGTTGCTCAGGGTGTAACACTTTATGTGCCTCACCCTGTATATGCCGATATATATACGAAGCAAAAAAAGTATCGAAGTATCTCAAAACGGACGGCAGGGCCTGTTGGACAAGATGTACCTGCTTGAAATCCCAACTGAGCCGAGAAAACAGATTCCCCCCCTGTTTCGGCGACGTGACATCAATGATGGATCCTCCTCTTTGGCTGTTTCGATCTTATGCTCGAGGAAAGATCCTCCTTGGTCTTCTTTTCTCCTGGTTACTTTATACATAAATACACGCCTCTTTACGCACATCCACACACACACACACACACACACACACACACACACACACACACACACACACACACACACACACACACACACACACACACACACACACACACACACACACACACACACACACACACACACACACACACACACACACACACACACACACACACACACACACACACACACACACACACACCATTTTTCCCATTTTTGAAAAACACACGCTGGCCATCTTAAGATTAAAGAAGAAGAAAAAACAAGTTCAAAAGATTACAATTTTTCGACTAGAACTTGGAGATCATCCTCGATTGAGTTGTTGTGTCTCAAGACCGATCGGATTTTAGACCAAATATTAAAAAGAAAAAACAAGATTAAAATTTTAAAGTTTTTCTTTTTAATATTTGGTCAACCAACAACAATAACTCAACCGAGGATGTTTATCCGAGTTCTAGCCGAAAAAATTGTTAAAATAATATTGAAAAAATTATAAAAAAATGTAGTGAATTAAAAATCAAAACGTAAACAAATTTTCTTGCTTGATAGATTGTCCTGGGCCCCGAATTCCCAAATGGAGCCCCGCCACTCGTCAGCGTCCCGACCAAAAATTGTAAAAAAAAAATATCAAAAAAAAATCTGAAGAAATTCTGGCTACTCCAGTGTGAACCAAAACAACTTTTTACTTTCTTGACATTTCCTCTAAAACCACATAGTTATTGGAGTACGCCTATTTTTCCAAAACACGTCTTCTTTAGATAAAAATGTATTACTAAGGTGCAAAAAATCGTACGAAACTTTCTAACAAAGGAAAATGTACGTTTTAATACCCTCTTTAAGTTTGTGATGGAAAAAACCAACGAAGAAATTCGCCAGCAGTTATGCGGGCAGTTTTAGACGTGCAAAAAAGCTGAAAAATAGCCATTTTCAAAAAGGTGTCCCGGGCCCAATAAAGATTGTAAAAAAATGTCTAAAAAAGCAAAATGAAGGTACATTTATCCTCCTTAAAACGCCCCTTGGAAAATTCGATTATCTTAATTTTTGAGTCCGTTATCTAACTTTTAGTGCGGCAAGAAATTTCGATTGGTGTACTCAAACTTTGGGCCGGTAGTGTATATAAGTATATATATATATATAATGGAGAAAGGATTTTTTTCAATCTGTTATAACTTGTTCTATATCTATTATATCTATGTAATGTTGACTATCAGTTAATCTGGCTGTTTTGAACACTTTTTTCAAAAATCATTATATTATATTATATATATATATATATATATATATATTTAGAAGGAGAGCGATCTATCAACGATAATCTAGATGTAGCAAGGAATATGGAAAGCTTTTAGATGGCATTTCCGACGATCTTTCGAGGAGCTATCAAAACATCAATGTGTCCACCTTGCGGTCCTCTCTCGCCCTCTCTCTCTCTCTCTCTCTCTCTCTCTCTCTCTCGCCTGTATACATATTCAATTCCAATTGTAGTGTATTTTATATTTTTTATTATGATCCGGTATGTTACTTCATAATACAATCATTTAAAAAAAAATAATATTGTTCGTTACTAGCACCATCCATCGCTTTTTATTTTATTTTTCCATTGTTTCAAGGTATAACCAAGGTACAATAAAACCAATTAAATCAGGTTTCCCCTCACCCTCTGCCGCTATCTCTCGTGGTCTCGGAGATTTGTGAACAGTAGACAATTGATTATTTATATATTAATATATTTTCGGAGTTACGTATCCTAGGAAAGCGAACCGTTAAAAAAAGTCAAATTTCTATGCCAAAATATTATCGATATATAACTTTGCATTTGTCGGAATGCTCTTTGACAGGTATAGATATCCCTGTTTCTTTCGTGACAACTCTTTCTCAGGCAGTCTCGTAAAGGGGTTTCCCCTTTACATTTCCAGCTGGTCCGTAGTTGCACACGAGAAAAGTAATTTCCTTCTTGTTGTCTGTGCTGTAGCGAATTACGCCGCATCCTACTTTTGTCGAACTGGCCCATACTAGCTGGGTATAATGACCGTAAAGTAGGCTCCTTCGGTTGCTGTTCGGCAGAAAACAAACGGGACTTGACGATAAGCCAGGTAGACATCATCATTGATTCATCAGCTAATTCTAGATATATCCGAATTACATCATTTTCACTCGGAACTTGGAGTAATTCTTAATTAACTATTGGTTTGATAAAATCCTTAATTTATTGATTAATATTTCAAATCAATTACTCAATATCCGTAATTAATTGAATCATATTCCAAATAAATTAATGAATATCAGTAATCAGTGTATTGATTTCCTAAGTTCATTAATTAATATGTTAAATTAATTAAATATTATTCTTAATGAATTCATCAATATTCAACATCAATGAATAAAATTAATTAATAACTTTGATTCATTAATAATGAAACATGAATTAACTACGACTCAGATTGATCGTACAATTGGAGAACAAAATAATGTTAGCGTCTAAAAATCAATCCAATTTGAACTCACACAATGCAATTCGATAATAATGTTGAGAAAAAAAGCCTAAGGTGTAAGTTGAAAAAAGAAAAAATAATTGGCCCAGTTAAAAATCGAAAGTCCTGTCACTCTTGGAGTGTTTTCTTTCTTCAAATAAAAATTTGTGTTGATGTTAAAAAAAAAATGGTGCTAAAGTTTGCATCGTTGGAATGCAATGAAACTTTTTTATGATTTTCTTAATTTCTTTATTTTTATTATCATATAAAATCTTATTTTGCACGTTTTGCTTATAGATATTTAATAAAAATCCTCGACAATGTTTCAGTAATTTCCGTAGTCTAAATGTGCCAAAGAAATCGGGAACAGCAAGAAAAAATATTTTTGTTGCAGTCTAAAAATGTAATCGCCCGTTTTGCTTATAGATATTTAATAAAAATCCTCGACAATGTTTCAGTAATTTCCGTAGTCTAAATGTGCCAAAGAAATCGGGAACAGGAAGAAAAAATGTTTTTGTTGCAGTCTAAAAATGTAAACGTCAATGTGATCAAAAACTCATATTTTATCAAGCAAAATGATCATTTCTAATATTATTATCTATATCTTAACTATATGAACGATAATAAGAATAATAATATTAATAATAACAATAACAATAATAATAGTAATAATAATAATAATAATAATGATAATAATAATAATAATAGGTAACAGACGCGAACAGCGTGTACCTTAGGAAAAAGAAAAAATAAGTAATCATAACAATAATAATTGTGATTATTATTATAAATTATTTTATAAATTATTGAATATTAAATATTATTTTATTATTATTAAATGTAATTAATAATAATAATAATTGTTATTATCATTATTAATTATTTTAGAAATTATTGAATATTAAATGTTATTTATGATTATAATAATAAGTTTTATTATTATCATGAATTATTTCATGAATTATTGAATATCAAATATTATTTTATTATTATTGAATGTTAATAATAATAATAATAATTAGTATTATTATTGTGGTTGTTCTTTTGCTATTTTTCATAAAGATTCTCGAAGTTACGCCACGGGTCGTTCTCAAAATTCTATTCATCCCCGATGACTATGACGTACCGAGGCTGCCAAATCATTTCTCACTCGCTCCGATTACCGGATGACAAACTAATGTACTCACTTGTAGGCAGAGACCATGTTTGAGTTGACGTGCTCGACCTCGTCGTACCATTCTTGAATCAATTCCCTGAGAGACGCCTCCGGGTTCTTTAGGGAGGTCGATGTCCATGCGAAATTCTGTCCGACGACATATGCCGCTGAGGGAGAGCCAAAATTCAGTTGTCTGAGGGCTACAATCTCCTGATCGTGCTATACGACATTTTAATTGAAGCCGACGCGAAATGACAAATGATGAGTGTAAGCCTCGGTAAGTACCGTAAAATGGGGTTACTTTGACTTGAAGGGTAACTTTGACAGTTTTTGGGGCTATTTTGACAGAGCGCAAAAATTCTGTCTAAATTTGTGCGCAGCAAGCCCAAGTTATTCAAGAGTATTATAAAGTCGCTAAAATTGATCGTAATGTTACTCAAGTTAATTTTGATCCAAACGATATTTATAAGACTGATTAAGTGCCTATAGTAGTACCCTAGGTACTTGATATTTTTATGTAAAATGTTACCTTAAGGGAGGACACCACTTTAACTGCCCATGCTTCGACCGATTTGGAATTTTTTTAATGAAAGAAATGAAATGCCCGGTCAAAAAGACTTTTAGGGTTTTCAAGGTATATTTTGAAGTATGAAAACAAAATTATTTGTCAAAAGAATAAATTTAAAAGTAATATTTTTACATATACAGATGAGTCTGAAAACAGTTCGTGTCCTCGAATATTTGTTTACAATTTTGAATCAATCGAAAAGAAGGCCTCGTACTTGACTGTGAAAGCAATCTAAGAAGCTACAGTTGAAATGTCAAGTCGATTGGACGAAAATTATTCGAGTTCTGCTGCATGTCGATTTCAAAAACACGGTTTTAAGAAAACTATTTTTTTTTATTTTCGTGTACATCTTTGAAAATAAACACTACCACGAAGTAAGTTCGATGTATGCTTGAGGGGTCTTCTCTCTTTAGACGCTAAAAAAGACTATTTTCATGATTTTTTTGATAGGTTTATATTATAGATATTTATATAAATGTTGTTGCACTGAATAATTCCACTTTCGAAGTACATAAAAAAAATGTTCTCATGTATTTATGTAATCCAAGCAAATGTTAAACGCGTTTTTATCGAAACAACGTTTTTCGACGGTTTGTTGATAAAATCTTCGAAACTACTGAACCGATCCCTATAAAATGTTATCCACATATTTTTTGCAACTATAGCTATAGCGCATATCAGGGATTTTTTTCATTTTTATTTTTACTATTCATCGCCAAAAACATTTGAAAAAACACGTATTTTGAAACTTTTCCGAAACATGTCCGCCATTTTATTATTTTTGCATATATGAAAAATCGTATGATACGCGCTATATCCATTGACATACTGAATCTAACCTGTAAGATTTTTTCGTTTCGGATGATCCATCTCCGAAATTTCATCAATAGCGCATTCGTACAATTTTTAGGGCATCTTTTTAACTATCATTTTCGTCTATAAATAGTCACTTAAATAAATAAACAAAAATTTTAATGTATTTCCAAAGTGTATTTATTACGTGTAACAACTTTTATGTCAGTATCTATAATATGAACCTATCAAAATAATTCATGAAAATAGCCTCTATTGCGTCCAAAGTGAGAAGACCACATAATAATATACGTTTTTTTCCAAATCGTCAATAAATAATCGGCCTGTGACAGTGGTGTCCGCCCCTTAAATAAAGATGACAATTTGATTGGAAATCGTTGTTTTTCATTTAATTCCATGTATAATGCATAAACTATTAATTTTGTTTATCAAAATGATGTCAAAGTAACTCTTAATCTATGACAGAAGTTGCATTTCAATGCCTTGTCAAAGAAACCATACACTAGAGGTTACTTTGGCACATAAAAAATATACAAAAAAATTGCGTTGGGGGGCTTGACCTTCTTATACATTTGATAGCCAAAGGACACATTGGAGCAAAAAAGGTGGAATTTTGAATGTCAAAAAAGGCTACCCACAAAAAACTTCTAAAACCTGCTCGAAGTAACCCCGTTTTACGGTAAATGTATAATTTGTTTTCCTCGGTAAATAAAGAAGGCAGTGCAAGGTCCTTCGGCTTAGGATCAGACTTCGATTGAAAAATTCAAGTCATTCTATCACTTGAGAATGATTCCGAAAACTTTGCATGGACTTTCCTTTCCGAAGGAAATCGAGTGTCATTTAGACCAAGGCCGTGGATCATCAGGGGCGACGTAACTTACGGAGATTCCGGCAACGATCGTGTCTAAGCAAACACTGATTAGCCCAGTTCTGAGCAACAGCCGCGAGGTCATTGTCCCATTTCTATTGGCAAAAAAGAAAAATTAGGCGTCCATCCGTCAAATATTCGCTTGTTGACGAAAGCAAAGGGATCTATTGAGAAATTGTGGTTCTCCAATGGAGAAGGGTCCAATAAGGGAAGTAATCAAAACGGGCTCCAAAATGGCCTCAGAAAAGCCTCGAAAGGCCATATAGGCCTTAAGAAGGTCTCAAACTGAGTCATATGGGCCTTAAGGAGATCTCAAAATGGGCAATATGGGCCTCAAGAAGATCTCAAAATTGGCCATATGGGCCTCGAGAAGGTCTCAGAATAGGCCTTATGGGCCTTAATGTCTCAATGTGGGTGATATGGGACTTAAGAAGGTCTCAAAATGGGCCATATGGGCCTTGAAAAGGGCCATATAAGCGTCAAAATGGCCCAGATCGTAGGGCCATAAATTGTAATGTCAGAAAAAAGAAACTTGTGGCGTAGGCAAGTGACCTACCGTCTAAACGCTCTTAACATGCTTGTCTTCAAAGTATTCTTTTTCCCTTCAAATATATCTTCCATGTCCGCATATATATTTAAGATGTTGAATTATTTTTCTATTTAAAAATGTCATCTTTCATCAGGCCGAATTCAGCATTGCAAAAATTCGAAAAAAATTTAAGAACCGGACCTTTTTTTTTCTTCATAATTCCAGTCCGCATTCCAGTTTCTATCTTTCGTAATTCATTTTCCGAAAAAAAAAAAACGGGACGAAAGCGCGTACTCACGACATTTTTCATGTTGGTAGCGGCAGGCTGAGGTCCTGGATGTCCGCGCCACTCTTCTCCAGCCGCCACGAACTGTCTGAACACGTTGTGAGCCCTGATAACTTCGTCGCGCTCGCGGTACGTGATACCCGCCCTTCGGACGGTACCGCACTCTGCACTGACCTTCAGCCACTGCCGCTTTAATTAGTACGAACGATGGTACGAGAAATGGACATTATTAAGAGGGTATCCCTCCCTGGAAACTTCGGAAATTCGTTTTTTTTGCATGTTGATACAGTGTGATCTTTCAAGGATATTTTAGGATCAAACAGGCCCTGAAATTCTAAAAATTGACGAGGTTACGATTATTTTAAAACTACATATCTTGCCACGGCGGGATTGATATCATGGACAAATTTCATACTATTGACTTGGATTTGCACAGTCAGCATACAAACAGTAGTCATTTTCGTTTCATGATTGCATTTTTAATTGGATAAACCATTTGTTAATAACAATGACTTCAGCATGCTGTTTGTTGAGAGAAAAATGAGTTTTCCTTTGGAGAAACCGTCCTTTTTTGTATTTTTCGGAATTTCGAAAAGTGGATCGCGAACCCATATCCAGTTGGATATATTTGAAGAAATGTTTTTTTCGGTTAATATTCGGAAGGGTCACTCCCGCTGAAAAGAGGCTGTACATTTTTTTATCAATTCTTTATGATCATAAAACCTTATATTAAGTTATATTTTAATAGTGCTTAATGTTTGTAATGCATTAACATTTTCTTTTCACCTTAATTTTACATTGATACCATTCCATTTTCAACTTTCGAACGAGCTGTCAAACGATTCTTATTAGATGTGGGTAAAATGTGAACATGCAAATACAATGTGGGAATAGGTCATCAATATACTGGGCAACACAAAAGTAAACACACTAATATACATCGAGACTTAGGTAAGAACATTTTCGAAAATATCCACTTTTTGTGGATATCACTTTTTGTGAAGAATTATCGAAGGGCAGTGGATTTTCGGTGGATTCGAACGTGAATGCAAACAAGTATTCATGGAAAAGATCGATGATCGAACATCAGCGAGATTGTTAGAAAATTATAATACGTCGTATTAATCTGGGAAGGGCCATAATGTCTGATTGTTGGAAAGCCTCCAATTGTCTCAACGAAGAAGGTGGATTGCAAAATTATCATACTTTTTTATCCATTTATATTTGCTGCTGATGTGTTTGATTTATATTTATGTAATATCCAAAATTCGGACAACGTGATTACCACATGACTCGTTATATCGCCGATGTTCTATTTCATCGAGTTTTCACCGCGCACAGTGAACGCGTACATGCTATCTTCGATGCTATTCAGCAATTTTATAATGAAGAATTGTCAAAACAGTTTGCATGTCTAGTGTACTTTTGAAGAACAGAATATTTCTTTTAGAAATCTCGAGAAAAAAAATCCGAAAGATCGACGAATGAAAATCTTCAAAAAAATATTTATTGACACTGTTGTTGTTGATGCGCTGCCTTGGTAATACTAAATATGATGTTTTTTAACTGTAAGAAACCACACAAAAAATCCGCTCGATTCTGACAGGAGTGACACTTCCGAATATTTACCCTGCAACGCCAACTGCAGCAACACGAAAACTTTGCGAGTTTTTTTTCGAAAAATTACATTGTAACCACAATCTTGTGCACAGTATGGTGGGAAAGAAAATCATTTCTTCCAACCAACGTGTTACGAGAAAATAATTGATCATTCTGACCCTTGAAATTGAGCTTCCCGAGAGGATTACCCCCCCCCCCCCCCCCCCCGTTAACTTACGGCGTACTTGCAGAGCGTATGTGGTTCTTTTTTGCAAGATTCTATTTGACAGAAGGGGTTCCGCTGGGCAGCCTCCAAAACGATGAACAACGCAATTACCACGGGAACGCACAGCTTGTTGTCCATTTTGCGATTTTTTTCTACTGCACTTGAAAGTCTTGCAACTTGTGAACCAATGCTGCCAAGTTGTGGCAATGATGAGACCGTGAAAGCGCGGACTCTCGCACTGCGTGCGGCTATTTTTTTACGACAGCGCGTGAAAAAATTATCTTCCTCATTGCTCGCGAGATCACAAAAAGTCACGTTTTCCGATAAGTGCAGCTGACACATTGACGCACGTCGTTTACGGAGATGCATTGTAACAACGTTTAAAGGATGATATACGTTTAGGCGAGAAAAATATTGCTGATGCTCATGATTTTTTTTTTTAAAGGAAACATTTGTCCACGATTTTTTAAATCTTAAGGTATGTTTTATTCATCACTTTTGGCTGTTACATATTACTTTTTTTTATTGATCTTTAACAATTGGGAAAATCGATGAAATGATACGCTTTGAAAGACAAAGATTGAATTTTCCGAAAAAAATGGCTACAGGTAACAATAAAAAATACGTTTTGTTCTTCATTTTCTAAAACATTGAGGGTCATGTTTTAGATAATACGGTTAGATGGACTTGTACCAAATTTCATGAGGATAAGTCGACTCTTTTTTTTTAGCTACGCGTTTCGTCGATTAGTTTTTTAGCTGTACGCCACGTCAGCTTTGACAATGCAGTTTAGAAGACTGTCCCACACCTCTGTCATTCTTAAAGATTAATAAATCAAAAAATATCACGTAACAGACAAAAGTAGTAATAAAATATAACCTAAGACTTCAAGGGGTAAAAAATATTTCCTTTTGAAAAAAAATCATGAAAATCAACAAATTTTTTCCTCGCCTAGAGGTATCATAGCACTTGAAAAACCAAGCAACCTGAGAGTAGAAAAATTGGAATGCAAAAAAATTGCTAGTTCGAAATAAACGGGAAATCATGGATAGTAAGATCCAATCCAATCGGATTGCATGATCATTTGTTTGTCGACTCAAAAATCGATCCCCGCCACCCATTCCCAAAAATGGGCCGTGGGGATCCATAAAATCGCAACGAAAAAATATTCCCTTTTCTCTCAACCAATGAAAATAAGCGGCGCTACGAATCAAATAACAGCTCGCCTTGCTCCTTGCTGTCCGTACGAAAATTAATCATTTTTAACGTGAGATTGTACAAAAAAACCACTTGATTGTGCAGCCTCGAAAAGTCTACAAAAGTTATATGATTTTGAGGGGGACATCCGATCGCAATGCAATTTTTTTTCAACCTGTTTACGACATACCGGGGTAAATTTATATTTAAAAAAATGGAAATAAATGTTTTTTTTCTAGTAAAATAGCTGATTTCAACACAAATCGGATGGGAAAAAAAACACGCTGGCTCAAAAATCGAGAACGTAATGGCGGTTTAATGAATTTGACTTGAAAAATTGTTTTTTTACTGATTAATCCCTTCCTGATTTGTTTACGCCATTTCAAATGTCGAATACAATATTATACTGATAATGCCACATTCCAGAAGGTTCAAACCCAAACAAACCAACATCCCGCATTTTTATAAGCCATTCGGAACCATAGAATCAACGTGGCAATCGCTTAAACATGTCTGGGGTCACGCGGACCCCATGTGACCAGCTAAGTTACAGGCCAAGGATGTGACCTCGACGGCTTAAAAACGCTCATATCACTCGACACAGAGTCGAATACGACAATTTATGTCTTTTATATTTATACAGATTTAATTTTAATTATATTGTATTTGATGTTTTCTTTTTAATTATGATTTATCATGTTACTTAGTTTATATTACAATAATTGTGTTAACAATTTTATAGTTTACTACCACCAACAATTGCTTTTTATTTTATCATCGTTACACTAATTGATTTTTATTGGCTCCGTGCAGAGTATAGAGTGGGGCTAATTAAATCGAACGCAGCGCCTGCAGTGGACAAAAATTGCAATAAACTCGGCTGTTTGTCTGACAAATTTGTATGAGCGTAGTACGAGATTTTTGCAATTAAATCAAAAATACTATTTTAATAAAAAATCGGCCACGACAGTTGTCGTCTAATAAATTTGCAAAAATACCCCCAGGAATAGTAAAAGCAAATTTTATCGTTTCCCTACAGCAAATTGGAAGTTTGAACAATGCAACAGATAGATAGCTACAGTCTTACCTTTAAAGCAGTTTTTCAAGGTGACAAAGAAATAGAGGTTTGGCTTATGACACGAGCTTCAATGACGAAACTTAGGTCATGTTTTGTTCTTAAGGCCTTAAGCCACTCTAGAGGCCAAAAAGGCATACTTTGTGATTTTTTTTCTCAGCAAAACCATAAAATAAATCGAAATTACAAAATCGGGGTGTCATTATACACGTAATTGACAATACAGAATTATTTTTTCACAGCGATACAGATCAAAACGACGTGGTTGCAGCATTTTTCCAATGACGTCTTTATTTCTAGAAGATCAACGGCCGGACCAACAGCTCCTATAATTTTTGAGTTATGATGACACACTAAAGTTTTTTTGATTATACATAAAAATAGCTGAAAAAGTGCGTAGGATTTTTTTCATATATTGTTTTTTTTTAATGGCGCATTTCTAAAACAAAAAGTTTAAAATGCCATGAGAAAATGGTCAAAGAATTGCTTACAAAAAAGGATCTACGCAATTTAATTTTAGAAAACCTACGTAGTGCCTCAGAAAAAGTAATTCTAAATATACAGTTAAAATGTCAAGTGAATGTGTTGAAATTTGTTTGGGTTATGAGTCCGGCGGACGTAAAAAATGTGGCTTTGAGATAACCGCGTTTAAAGTTAGTAAGTCACGACATGAATAATGTTACAATGCCTTTAATCTGCGATGCCTGCGGATGAATTCGAAAATCGAGTACTTAGAGATTTTTCACAAACATAATCTTTTGGAATGTAATTTTTTAGGTACCAGGATACCTTTTTAACAAAAAACAAAATGATTTACGGAAAATCCTAATGTGGCCTAAGGCCTTAACTCTTTAAGTTCCTGACGTGTTCAGCAGATACCAACTGTATTCCCTTAGATTGAGTTTGAGGTTGGAAATTAACATTGTGAGTTGTACTCTCGAAACCCGTTTAAAAAACTATACTCATTTCGGTTTGAAAACAAAATGATATTGATTATACTATAAAGTGGTGCAGCAACAAAATATGTTAGTTGAATTTCAATAAAAGCAATTATATAGCTCCATTTTTTTCGTCTTATAACAAACGAAAATACAAGTATACAAAAAGATACATTTTGAGGAAATTTTACTTACTTTTTCCACTCTACTGAAAAGAAACGCTTCTTGTCGTCTGTGGCAAGACAAAATAATTTAATGCGAACAAATTAAATGCAATTGAGGCGTGTTTTTAATTTTCATCATTTATCACAATATTATAACCACAGATAGACAAACAAGCTCTGTCATTTTCGTTTTTTGTTATATTGTTTCAAGGTATAAACAAGGCACAATAAAACCAACCAAATATAATCCCCCCCCCCTGTTCCGCTATGCCTCTCGGTCATGAAAATTTGTAAACAATGGAAAACTTATTTATTATATTTTTTTACATCTCTTCGGAGTTACATGTCCTTCGAAAATGATCAGTTCAAAAAAATACCAAATTTGTATGCTCAGATCCAATCGATATAATTTTACATTTGTAGGAATTCTCTTTGGCACGTATAGATATCCGTTTTTCTTTCCTGACTCTTCTTTAGGCGGTCTTGTAGATCGGTGCGCCTGCCATATTTCCAGTTGGTCCATAGTTGCACACTAGATAAGTATTTTTCTGCTTGTTGTCCAGGCTGTAGCGAACCACGCCGCATCCCACTTTTGTCGACTTGGCCCACACTAGCTGAGTGTAATGACCGTAAAGTTCGAGCTTGCTGTCGCTGTTCGGCAGAAAGTCAAATAGGATGTGAAGCAAAACCGGATAGACATCATCATCGATTTATCAGCGAATTCTAGATTTATACGCATTAAATCAATTGCACTCTGAATTTCGAGTACATTATAATCAATTCTTGATTAATCAATATCCGTTATTGATTTATTCACACTCCAAATTAATTAATTCATCACAGTAATTAATCGATTGAGATTCCGAATTTAATAATTAATATCCGTTATTAACTGATTAATATTCAAAACTAATTAATTCATGTCCGCCATTAATCGATTTATATTCCAAATTGAATAATTAATATCCGTTATTAATTGATTAATATTCCAAATTAATTTATTCATGTCCGTAATTAATCAATTAAGATTCCAAATTGAATAATTAATATCCGTTATTAATTGAGTAATATTCTAAACTAATTAGTTCATGTCGGTCGTTAATCGATTAATATTCCAAATTGAATTATCAGTATCCGTAATCAATAAATTAATCATTATCATAGATTCATCAGCGAATCCTAGATTTATGCAAATCAAATTAATTTCACTCTGAATTTCGAGTACATATTAATCAATTCTTGATTAATCAATATCCGTTAATAATTTATTAAGATTCCAATTTAATTAATTCATGATCGCAATTAATCGGATAATATTCAAAATGAATTAATTTATGTCCGTAATTAATCAATTACGATTACAAATTGAATAATTAATATCCGTATGCAATAAATTAATATTCTAAATTCATTAATTGGTATCTTAAATTACCATCCTTAATTAATTGATAAATATCCAACGTCGATAAATTGCTTTATCAATGACTTGGTTAAGTTATTATTCTTCAAACTTGAATTAACTAGGGCTCAGCTATTAATTCTACAATCACATAACAAAATAATTCTACCGTCTAAAACTCAATCCAATTTAATCCCAAACTATGCGAATTGATATTCGATCGTTGAATTATTCCTTCGAACAACTAGTCGGATCCGCCGAGCACACGAACACGATCAAACCCAAACAAATGGCGAAATATTTTGGAATCTCATTCGATCCTTTCTCCATTCGGAAGAATTGATTCAAATCGGGTAAACGAATAATAACGTTAAAAAAAACACGAATGTGAACGTCCAAAAAGGAAAAACAGTCGATCCACTTTGAAATCATAATTCTTGGCACTATTGGAGTATTTTTTTTCAAAAGTAATATTTGTAGTTGAGGTTTAAAATAATTATATTTTATTGACCAAAATAATCGTATGTATTATTATTATTCTCAATATCCTAACTATATAATAATCATAATAATAATAATAATAATTATTATTGTTGTTGATGTTGTTATTATCATTTGTATTTTCTTTGTCACCAGTATTAATGCTATCTTGCGCAAAAAAATTCTATAAGTTGTTGTTATTATCATTGATATTTTCTTTGTCACCAGTATTAATGCTATTTTTCGCAAAAAAATTCTATAAGTCGCACCATGGATTCTATCAAAAGTTATTTTCATCCCCGATGATTACGAATTACTGAGATGACCTAATCATAATTTCTAATAATTTCTCACTTAGTTCGATTCCCGGGTGACAATTGAATGTACTCACTCGTAGGCAGACACCATGTTTGGGTTGACGTTCACGACCTCATCGTACCATCCTTGGATCAATTCCCTGAGAGTCGTCTCCTTCTTTAAGGTGCTTCCTGCCCATGCAATATTCTGTCCGACGACATATGCCGCTGTTCGAGAGGCAAAATTCATTCGACTGAAAGTTACACTCTTCTGTACTTTGATCGTGCTACATCTATCCAGGTGGGTAAAAAACCATATTTTCCAAAAATATTTTTAATCGATAGTACCATCCTTTACCAATGTACTGGAAAATTTGAGTGAAATATTCCCAAAATTGAATGAGCTACAGCTTCTGAAAGCCTTCAAACTTTAAACTCAAACTGAAAAAAATACTTCAAACTTTGAACGTGTCTTTTTCGAAACACTGTTTTCAAAGTCGGTGGACATTATATCTTAAGAACCACTTGATGGATTGTTTCCAAATTTACAGGAGATACGGCGAGAGACATTTAAAGGTCAATGACGATCTCACTTTTAAAAAATCCATCTTCATTTTTTAATAGTTACGTAAAAATGACGACTTTTTTCCAAGATTTTGTATGCTCGAGTTTCGATCCGTCGCTATTTTGTTGAAAAAAAAGCTATAAAAAATGCACGATCGTCAACGACTCGTATTTGTTGTTAACTTGAATAACCCGTGTGGGTTTTTATTTTAGATGGACCGTTTAAGCTGGAGAGTGTCCACCGCCAGAGGTCGCGAAAAAAAAATTCGATCAACCATGTTAAAAAAATGTCATCAAGCTATGTTTCTGTTGTTTTTTCTGTAGTTTTTGGTGATTTTTTTAAAAGGCTCGCAATATATGTTTCTTCGTGTTGAAAGAAAATGCGTTTCTCTTTTACCAATCAAAATCTGGTCATTTTTTTCGTACCAGTAGGTAGAAGTAGCCCCTTAATTAAACTTAACGCGAAACGACGCCTGATAAGCGTAACCCTTGGTAAGTAAATGTGTAATTTGTTTTTCCTCGTTAATACGAAACTTTCAAGTCATTCGGTCCAACCATTATTGAGAAAAATTCCTAAAAGTATGCATGGATTTTCTTCACCAAGGGAAATCAAGTGTCATTTTGCCGGATGCTGTGGACCATCAGTGGTCCACGAAACTTACGGAGATCGCGGCAAGGATCATGTTTCACCATGCACTGATCAGCCCAGGTCTGAGCAACACCCGCGAGATCATTGTCCCATACCTATTGCCAAAAAAAGAAACATTAGCTTGCCAACCGTCCAACATCCGCTTGTGGACGAAGGCAGAGGGACCTATTGAAAACTTATGACCTTCCAAAGGAGAAGAGTGCAATTGAGAGAATTAAACAAAATCGGTTTTTAAAAGGATTTTAGGAAGGCATTAAAAGGGTCGTTCGGGCCTTAAAAAGGGCCAATTATATCAAAGCTGTTCAATTATTTTTCTATTTAACCCTATTACGCATGCACGGCGTAGAAACCCACCCCAGTCGACTTGCAAAGTGTGCTCCTAAGCCACCAATTGACATGATCGACTGGAGACCGTGATCATAATTTAGTTTCACTATCTCACTGTAAGGGCACGATCGACTGCTTGCTGGTTGTCGAGCAAAACGATTTTCAAGAATTTCTGGGGTTGTTATCGACCCAAGTCTGAAGTTGTCGTTGGTGTTTCGTGCCAGTAAGCGGATTTTACTTTTTTTAAAATTAAAATGAATATATTTTACGTATTATTACGTATTTTAAGAGCAAATGGGTACCTATGTTACCTAAGGCCATATATTATGTTATATTATTATATTATATTATATTATATTATATTATATTATATTATATTATATTATATTATATTATATTATATTATATTATATTATATTATATTATATTATATTATATTATATTATATTATATTATATTATATTATATTATATTATATTTGCGCGGTAGTAGAATAAGCTGCATGTACAATATGTTTATATTGTTTATGTTCTTATTTTAATCATGAATATTAATTATTATATACTATTTTCTCAATAACGAAGCGAAAAATATACGAGAACCCCCGTCAAACAACTTGCTTGCGTTCCCATTGGCGTTTTCCATATTTTCCCCGATTTCATGTCCCAAAATAATTGTTCATTTCCAACGAAACATAGTTCAAAAAATTTTTTTCAGTAAGCTCAATGAATCTCCTCTAAAACGCTGTGTGATACTTGAGGATCTATTGATTAGAAAAAAAAATAGAATTGTTTGTTTGAGAAATGCAATTTATGTTAAATTTCGACCTCTGTCGCGGTCTAAACGGGTGTTGCACTAAACACATTTAAATGAAATCGAATTTGCCTTACATCATTCTCTTTCTCAATGAAAAAAGAAGGGATTCATGTACAGATGTTTCTCTTTACTGCTCAATGGAGCGACGTGAATCATGAGTTCGAAGGTAGAAAAAAATGATACCCGCGTTCTAGGGTTATAAATGGAATTTTTCATCAAGCCCAATATCGCATTGCAATAATTCGGAAAGGTTAAGGGGGAAGTACATATAAATGGTCAAAAAAGACGAAAAATTTCGGGATTTTTCTACCAACGCAACTAGTGGACCAATCGTTTTGAATTTTGTAAGATATTTCATTGTACATTAGAAGACATGAGCAACATTTTTTTTAATCGACGTTCGTGTTCATCAGCAGCCTCCAGCCAATTGTTGCTGAACGAGTTTTCAAAGCTTTCGGTAGCGATAAAAAAAATACTATTCATCCGATTCACTTCAAACAAAGGTTTTTACACACATTATTGCAAACCCTCATCAATAAATCTCCATATACAATTTTAAAAAATTAATTAAGCAATCAATTTTTGCATAAAAACCACGAATATTTTCGGTGAAAATTCAAACTTTTTTTTCCGAGTGCGGCCATTATTAGAATATTCAACTTTATCAACTTTTTCTTGGTTTATCGACAGCGTACTTTCATATAGAATGTGATGTATCAAAAATTTTTTGTTTCAAATTCAAAAAACTACAGCTGCCGCAGTTCGACATCGCGAGGAAAATTCATTCAGCAAGAATTGACTGCAGGCTGCTGATGAACACTTATTGTCGATTAAAAAAAATGTTTTTCATGTCTTCCAATGTACAGTAAAATACCCTACAAATTTAAAGACTATTGGTCGAGTAATTGCGATGGAAAAAAATCCCAAAATTTTTCATCATTTTCGACCATTTATATTTATCCCCCACCCTCAAGAACCGGAAATTTTTTTGCAGAATTCCAGTCCAAATTTCTCTTCCCACCTTACATATTGCGTTTTCCGAAGAAGAAAAACTTAACGAAAGCGCGCACTTACGACTTTTCCCATGTTAGTAGCGGCAGGCTGAGGTCCTGGATTTCCGCGCTGCTCTTTTCCGGAAGCCACACGCTGTCTGAACTCGTTGTGAGCGTCGATAATTTCGCGAAGCTCGTTGGAAGTGACACCCGCCCTTTGAACGGTGCCACACGCTGCACTGACTTTCAGCCACTGTCCCCTTAATTAGTACGGACGACAGCACGAGAAATGCAAATTATTAACTCACGGAGTACTCGCAGAGCGTGTGTGGTCTGTCACCGCACGATTTCAGATGACAGAAACCTTCTAGCTGGGCAGCTCCCAAAACGACGAACGATGCAAACACCGCAAGAATACACGGTTTGTTGTCCATTTCGTACATTTTTTTTACTCCACTCAAAGGTTTTGCAACTTGTCAACGAGTGCTGGCGAATTGTGCCAGCGATGAGAGTCTGAAAATGCAAACGGCTCGCACCCGCTATTTATACAACGACGTGTGACAAAATTGCCTTCCTCATTGCTTGCGAGATCACAAAAAGTCGGTAACGATTTCCGATAAGGCATATTGTTGACGCACGTTTTTTCACGGAAACACATTTCAGCAACGTTTAATGTACGCCTGGTTATTAAAAAAATAAAAACAACATGCCAGTCGAAAAATTGGAAAATAAAAAAAAGTTGTCGTATCGAAGTAAGCAGGAAATCATGGATCATAAGATCCAATCCAATAAGAGTTGATTATCATTCGATCGTCGACTCGGAAATTCCTCGTCACGGTCCATTCGGAAATATTAAGGATGTTGAGTCCCTATGAAACATGTTAATGTTGATTTTCAATAAATAACTTCTTAATCGTCATGACATTTTTACACGATCTCCTGAATACTTCATGTAAAAACATACCAAATTTTCAGAATTCTATCATCATTACTTCAACCTCCTTAAGGGTTGAAATAAAAAATGATAAGAAAATTCGGAAAAGTTGGTATGTTTTTGTATGAAGTATTTAAGAGGTCGTGTTAAAATTTCACGACGATTAGGAAGCTCGTTATTGAAAAATTAACATTTTGTTAAGAACAATTTTTAAAAGAAATTAAAAAAAAATTTATCAATAAACTTCGTTTTGTTTCCGTTGCTTTCGGTATATTGTAGATATTATAAAATTGAGAGGTCAAAAAAAAAACTTATTGCAAAGTTACATCAGTTTCTATAAAACAACATTTAATTTGTGAATGTTAATTGTTCAATAACGAGCTTCCTAATTGTCGTGAAATTTTTACACGACCTCTGAAATACTTCATACAAAAACATACCAAATTTTCAGAATTTTATCATCATTTGCGATTTAGGACTCAACATCCTTAACAATCCATTTAATCGCAACGGAAAAATAATACGTCTCTTTCTCGCAACCAATAAAAATAACCAATAACAACCAATAAAATAATTTTAGGGCCAATTCGTGAAGTTTTCGAAATTCAACAACGTTCGAAGCCCGCTATTGAAAAATAAAAACAACATGCGAGTTAAAAAAAATTGGTTCGTTGAAATAAACACAAAATCAGGGATCATAAGATCCAAGCCAACAAGATTCGGTTACCATTCGATTGTCGACTCGAAAATTGTTCATTGCGGCCCATTCGTACAAATGAACAATCCATTAAGGATGTTGAGTCCCTATGAAACATGTTAATGTTAATTGTTCAATAAATAGCTTCTTAATCGTCACGAAATTTTTGCACGACCTCCTGAATACTTCACGTTAAAACATACCAAATTTTCGGAATTCTATCATCATTACTTCAACCTCCTTAGGGGTGGAAATAAAAAACGATAAGAAAATTCTGAAAATTTCGTATGTTTTTGTATGAAGTATTTGAGAGGTCGTGTTAAAATTTCGCGACGATTACGAAGCTCGTTATTGAAAAATTAACATTTTGTTAAGAACAATTTTTAAAAGAAATAAAAAAAAATTTATCCATAAACTTCGTTTTGTTTCCGTTGCTTTCAGTATATTGTAGATATTACAAAATTGAAAGGTCAAAAAAAAACTTATTGAAAAGTTTCATCAGTTTCCATAAGACAACATTTAATTTGTGAATGTTAATTGTTCAATAACGAGCTTCCTAATTGTCGTGATATTTTTACACGACCTCTGAAATACTTCATACAAAAACGTACCAAATTTTCAGAATTTTATTATCATTTGCGATTTCAGACTCAACATCCTTAAAGCCTCGGGCCACTCCAGAGGCCAAAAAGGGCATATTTTGTGATATTTTTTCAGCGAAACCACAAAATAAATCGGAATTACAAAATAGGCATTTTATTGTACACGTAATTGACTATACAAAATTATGTTTTCACAGCGATACATGCCGAAATGGCGACCGTGCAGCATTTTTCCGATGATGCTTTTATTTCTGGAAGGTCAACGAACGGTCCCACAGCCCCTATTATTTTTGTCCTCCGATGAGAAACTAAAGTTTTTTTCGATTGTATATAAGGATAGCTATGGAAGTACGTAGGATTTTTTGATATAATGTTTTATTCTCAAAATAGCGAATTTCTAAAACAAAAAGTATAAAATGCTACGAAAAAAAGGTCAGAAAATCGTCCAGAAGAAAGGAACTATGCCGTGTAAAAAAAATCCCACGCAGTGCCTTAGAGAATGTAATTCTAAATATACAGTTAAAATTTCAAGTGAATCGGTTGAAATTTGTTTGAATTATGAGTCGGCCGACGTGAAAAATGTTGTTTTGAGATAAACGCGTTTAAAGTTAGTGGAAAGCCACAACATGAATAATGTTTCCATGAATAATGATTAAATACCTTCAATCTTCAACAATCTTCAAAAATCGAGAACTCAGAGATTTATCACACCCATGATCTTTTGGAATATAATTTTATCGGTACCAAGGTACCTTTGTAACGAAAAAAAAAATGGATTTTACGAAAAGCCTAGAGTGGCCTAGGGCCTTAAATCGCACCAAAAGAATAATGCCTCCCCTTTCTCGCAACCAATAAAAATAACCGGCGCTACAAATCAAACGAGAGCTATCTCCGGTCATTGCTTGCTGTCCGTGCGAAAAACAGTAATTATTTAAGCTCCGATTCGTGGAACTTCCGAAATTAACGACTGACACACATCAATCGACGGTTCATCGAATTCTACCGGTCTTTGGGAAAAACAACGTTTTTTTTTGTCTCGCCGTGCTCGTAATTTTCACGAGGCGACCATATCGGAATCGGCTGTTTTAACGATCTCCGCGGCAGAATGATATTTTATTTTCTAGATTTATGTGGCTCTTAAAAATGTCGAGCGCAACGAGTCCATCCAGCAGGTCTCCAACTGAGCATGGAAAAAACATATTTAATTCTTCCAATTATCTGCGCCATAGTTTTTGGAATTTGCCTCAGCTTTTTTTTTCACGGAATGCGATGGGTCGAGTGTCAAAATGTGCCATTTTAGCATGGCCAGGTCAACGTTCTCTCCAATTAGCGATAAGTTCAGGAACACGATTTTTTTCCCGCCTTTTTCGATGGGCTCCCGTGGTGGGACAGTGTGTACGATTTTTTCGCCCATAAAACGAATATCCGAGAGCACAGGGTCCTCCGTTCGGCGATCAAACGTCGACTGTGAAAATGTCGCCTCATTCGGTCCAGCCGTTTTTGCAGAAATTGGAAAAAACTCCGCGTGGATTTCTTTACCGACGGAGTCGAGTGTCAGCTCGCCTCGATTATTTGGGATTTTGCGAGAAAACGGGACGGATAAAAAGATGAGAAGGATGTGGGTCCAAATGTAGTTCCTTTGTGCGAACAGGGGACCCGGATACGTCCAGTGCGCAATCCAATTCAGGTGACGAGTCCAGACCTACATGCCCATCGTTGCCATATGCAATGAAGCAACCTACCAGCAGACGGTAAGCCGATACCCCGAGTGCTGGCATACGAAAAGCCCCGAGTCAACATCCGCCTACAGAGCGAATCAAATACGAGTCGGGTCTTTATGATCATCAGCAATCAAAAGTGTGGAACGGTAATTGTAAGACGAGCGAAACGCAGACGAATGGACAGGAAGTTGATGTTGAAGGCTGAAATCGGATTAAGGGTTCCATTTTTTCTGTCTTTTTCTCTTTTTGCGTGCCCCTTTTTTCTTCCTCCTCGGCGGACCAGATCGCAGAGCGGAAGTCCAGCTGACCCTAAGGAAGTTGACCAAGAATCAAGAGAATTTTACTCCGTGACCGTTGCCTCCCGTTCTTCTAGCCGTACGTCACGATCTCGAAATCCCTTTTTTTCCACAGCTCTACAGACGGAAATCCCACACATATGTACCTGCTCCGGAATACGTCAAACGGAAAAAAGGGACGTACACTGTCTGCGAGTTTCCAGTTGATCTCGGATCGATGGGATGATCCCAATTGATTCATATTCATCCGTACCGTCCTGTCGTTTTACGGAGGATAAAAGTGGACGTAGCACAATTGAATTTCATTCTTTTCGCGCGATTGTTTGGGGGTGAAATATTTCACGATGACTTTAATCTTGATCGTGATTGGCACCGTCGAACACCCAAGTGCTTCTAGAGTAGCTTTAAAATTTCGTCTTGAGTACTTGAGTAGAAAGATTTTTTGTCCTCGGCCCATTAGTCTTTTGATTGACCTTGAATGGAATGGTATGATTACTTTAATTAAACGTCCTTTAGTAAATGACTCTAAAAAAAATCGTAGATTGCGGCTGATAAAATTCAAGCTAAATGGACTTTTTTGATGACTAAAATGAAACTATGGATTAGGCAAACATTTGGTTTCGACGAGAAAGTATAGGGCTTTTTATGGAAAAAATTAATGACTCTAATAGTGTTTCATAATTGTAATTTATAAGTATGAGTTAAAAATTATAATTTATAAGTTATATATTATAAGTTATAATTTATAGGCTTAATTAATACGTTTCGTCATCACTTTTTTAATTAATTCATTTTTTGAAACTTAATTAATAATTTTTTATTTAATTATTCAATTAATAAGTTTCAAATCATTTTCTTTCTAGGCTGATGACCTAGTTCATTCTGGCAATAAATATTTTTGTTATTGATATTCGTACACAAAATTTCGGACCTCGTAACTTTAGAAAGTCTTTCTAAGAAAGTTTTTCTAAGAAATATATTAAGATTAGGTTTTGAGGTTATTTTTAATGTGATCACGACAAAGTACCATGTTCCAGCTCAGTTATTCTTATTTTTATGTTCGTTATTTATTAAATATTTTGTCAATACAATCCTTAACATCTGTTTAATAGTTAAAATATCTTGCTTAAATATTTATATTTTTCGATTGAATACTATAGTAAACTATATAGTATACGCTCTTTAATATTGTTCTTATTTAATGCTTGGCAAATACGATCACTTTCATTTATTTAATACTTTGCATGCATGTTCTTTATTATTTATGTAATTTTTGGTAGTACGATCATGATTATTCATTTAAGGGCGGACACCACTGGAACGGGCCGAAACAAAATGTTTTTCCGCATTCTTTTTGTCTACTAAATTATTTATTTGGGATTTCAAAGAAAGATATACTAATAAGAACTAATACCGTGTCAATTTTAACTTGAAAAGAAATTTACTCACAACGTTATTGAGATATAAAAGAGCCTCTGTATAAAAAATGCGGTCCAACGGATAGATTGATAACTTGAAAATGGTTGATCTGAAAAATAAAAGTAAACATGCTCTATAATATATATAAATGTATTTCCAGTTGCACACAGCTGTTCTGTGAGAAAACAAAATTCCAGAAAATGGCGGGTGTTCTCAAAAAACGTGTACTTTTGGCGAAAATTGGCTTATATTCGTCGGGTGTTAAAATATACTAAATTAAAAAAAAAACAGCTACATATAACGATGGCTACTACAATTATGAACATTTCGTTTCTTTCACATTTTCATGAATATGGATACTTTGAAAAACATGCACAAAAAATAGATTTTTTCCACCCGTCACAGCGGTGTTTTGCCTTAATAATTTGCAGATACAATCTTTGTTATTTATTCGATATATTGCAAATAAAATCTCCGTTATTTATTTAATACTTTGCCAATAAATTTGAATTATTATTATTCATTTAATTTTTTGCTTGTATTTTTCATAAACCATTTTTATTATTTATTGAGTACTTTTCAAGTATTTATTTTTATTATTTATTTAATTTCTTGCATATAGAATTTTCATTTTTTAACTGATTCTCTGCAAAAATACAATCTCTATTATTTATGTAACATTTCGAAAAAACACTCTTCATTATTTGTTTAATATTTTTAAATTATAATAATTATTTCGTAATATTATATATATATATATATTCGTAATAATATTACATATTATTCATAATAACATTATATATATTTCGTAATAAAATAATTATTTCGCGTAACATCCACAATGAAAGTCAAGTACGGAAGCTCAACGCAACTGAATCTGCGATCACTAAATCTTTGACTTTGTCAATTTTCAATATTTTATCTTCAATTTTTTTCCACATTTTCTTGAATATGTATACTTAGAAAAAAATGCACAAAAAAAGATTCTTTCGACCCGTCACAGTGGTGTATTCCCTTAACACTCTGCAAATACAATCTTCGTTATGCATGCGATATTTTGCAAATACAATCTCCGTTATTTATTTAATACTTTGCCAATAAGTTCGTATTATTCATGTGATAGTTTGCTTGTATATTTATATTTTCCGATTATATATTTCATATATAATCTTTATTATTTATTAATTAATTTGCAACTATAATTCTTATTATTTATTCAATTCCTCGCAGCCGCAATTTCCATTTTTCATCAGATTCCGTGCAAAAATACAATTTCTATTATTTATCAAACATTTTGCGAATAGACTTTTCATTACTTTTTTAATTTAAAAAAATTAAAAATAATTGACTTTGGTCCCAATTTCCCAATTTTTTTACGTCGCGAAACATCCACAGTGAAATCCAAGTACGAAAGCTCAAGGCGATTCGATGCCTGCAACTCACATCCGAGCTCGCGGTCGAAAATACGAGTTATAGTTATATCACTCCCTCGCTCGGTGTTCCCTCGGTCCCCGCGATAACGAAACGTGCGCAGCGAATATGCGGACCTTGCAGCGACGCGTGTAACTTCATACGCCGCGGTGTGCAAGAAAAAAAAGGTGAAAAAAAAAGAAAAATCAAAGGCAAAAAATCGCATCCAAGGAAGGAGAAAAAAAAGGGAAGATAAGGGCGGAGGGTGGACGGGGGAAACAAGAAAGAGCACGGGGAGCACGTTATATGGTAGTGTTGAAGGTGGGACAGCAAACTGCTAATTAGGCGCCGATCGCGCGCACACTCAACCGCTCTGGACTCCGACAGTGAGGCAAGTTCCCCGCAGCTCTTTCGCTCCATCCTTGTTACACACCCGCCCATATACACACAGCCATTTACAGGGTGAGCCTCTAGAAATCGAGTATTTTACTCTATGTAAGAAAAAGACCAATAAAATATATATAAAGTAATTTTCGCAATAAGCAATCGAATAATGTTGGTTTTAATTTATAAAAACATGAAATAAATTTTCAGAAATTCATTTTTGAAAAAATACTTTTTTCTTTCTGTTCAACGAACATGCGAAACGGTGGCAATAATGGATTCCGACATGACGTCATTTACATGGTAAACAAAGAAAGCGTAGACGTATTACTCTCTAACCTGTGAAAGAAAACGTCGATAATTATATATTCTCGTTTGTCATAGTTAAGGATGTTGAGTCCCTATGGAACATGTTAATGTTATTGTTCAAGAAATAGCTTCTTAATCGTCATGAAATTTTTACACTACCTCTTGAATACTTCATGTAAAAACATGCCAAATTTTCAGAATTCTATCATCATTACTTCAACCTCCTTAGGGGTTGAAATAAAAAATGATAAGAAAATTCTGAAAATTTGGTATGTTTGTGTATGAAGTATTTAAGAGGTCGTGTTAAAATTTCACGACGATTAGGAAGCTCGTTATTAAAAAATTAACATTTCGTTAAGAACAATTTTTAAAAGAAATTTAATAAAATTACTAATAAACTACGTTTTTACACGACCTCTGAAATACTTCATACAAAAACGTACCAAAGTTTCAGAATTTTATTATCATTTGAAATTAGGGACTCAACATCCTTAATTGCAAATTTTCAAATAGTTATCTGTACTTCAAAAAAGAACAAATGAGTTGTTTTGCGGCTAGGACTTTGTATCTCTTCTCGCGAGTTTTAACCAAGTCTTCCTCATATTTATATCAATTGGCATTTAAGGCCTTAGGCTACAATAAGGGGTAAAAAATCATGCGCCAATTTAACAATTTTTTTTCGTATGGAAAAGTGATTCACTCGTGAAATTAATTACACATCTATTTAGTATGAATATCAAGCTGTTCGAAAATATATGTATATTTTTCGATGTACAAAATGGCCGACTACGCGAAACTTCTCGAAACAGCTTTTTTCCAATTGGCGTGACAAATATCTTCAATAATTTTCACTCGCTTTACTTCAAATTTAAAAGTTATGTTCCTAATTGCATTTCGCAGAGAAGTACGTACGGAAGTGCTGATTAATCGAAAACTTTTCATTTTATGAGCAGATTATGAGCAGTTATAACGAAATTTTTCACTGAAAATTCATTTCTCAAGTTCAAATACCTACAACTTTTAAATAAAACAATATTTTTTAAATTCCGTACGTACTTCTCTAGGTATTCTAATGTAGATTGACGAGAATTTTTGTTTTTTATTCTAGGTAAAAAATTGTGGGTGCTAAATGTCACGCCGCGGAGCGCCTAAAAAAGATAACAAAAGAAAATATTAATGGTCGGTTATTTTGTACATCGGAAAAAAAATATATATATGTTTTCTAACAGCTTGATATTCATACTAAATAGATGTATAATTAATTCTATGAGTCAATCACTTTTTCATACGAATTTCATAAATTTGAATTTTTATCATTTATTTAATTTTTTGCTTGTACATTTATATTATTTTTATTGCATTATTCAAATACCATCTTTATTATTTATTGAATACTTTGCAAGTATTTATTTTCATTATATATTTAATTCCTTGCAAATACAATTTTCATTTTTTAATTGATTCTCTTCAATAATACAATCCCTATTACATATGTAACATTTCGAAAATACACTCTTCATTATTTGTTTAATATTTTTAATTAAAATAATTATTTGGTAATAATATTATATATATATATATATATATATATTCATAATAATATTATGTATATTTCGTAATAAAATTATTATTTCGCGTAACACCTACAATGAAAGTCAAATACAAAAGCTCAACGCGACTGAATCTGCGATCACTAAATCTGTGACTTTGTCGATTTTCCATATTTTAACTTGATTTTTTTTCCACATTTTCTTGAATATGTATACTTAGAAAGACAGCACAAAAATATATTTTGTCGACCCGTCACAGTGCTGTATTCTCTCAACATTTTGCAAATACAATCATCGTTATTCATGCGATATTTTGCAAAGACAATCTCCGTTATTCATTTAATACTTTGCCAATAAGTTCTTATTATTCATGTGATGTTTTGCTTGTATATTTATATTTTCCGATTATATATTTCATATATAATCTTTATTATTTATTGCATAATTTGCAACTGTAATTCTTGTTATTTACTTAATGCTTTGCAATTATTTACTAGCATTATTTATTCAATTCCATATTAGGTCATATTTTGACCTATTCTAGGTCAAAAACTGTGGATGCTAAATGTCACGCCGCGGAGCGCCTAAGAAAAGAATACAAAATAAAATGTTCGTAGTCGGCCATTTTGTACATCGAAAAAAAAATATATATATTTTCTAATAGCTTGATATTCATACTAAATAGATGTGTAATTAATTTGATGAGTAAATCACTTTTTCATACGAAATTTTTTTTTTTTAATTCCCACATGATTTTATACCCGTCACAGTGGCCTAAGGCCTTAATCCACAACCTTCTCGGTGTTTTTACACTAGTGTGCTTACATTTAGGAACAACACACCAATGATAGGGATTGTAACTTACTTTTAACCAAAAAAATTTACGTATTCACCATTGCCACAGTGTCGATGTTTAATATGCAAGTGACGCAGGAATTTGAAATGTAAAATTTAAACCCATTTCCATGCCACTTGGCGATTTCATAAGATGGCAATAATATTTCTAGTAGTTCGTTACCACCGAACGATCAAATAGAAACACGTTTCAAAAAAGGGGGTCATACTCTATTGTCTACTCAAGAACGAGTGCCAAAGGGTCCATCCGTCATTGAGAAATCGGAGCAAAAAGTTCATCCGATCATTGGGGATCATTTTTGAGGGATCATTACAGTGTAACGAGTCGAAGTAGAGCTGGTTTTCGGGATTTTTTTTTTTTTGATGGTTGACATACGCTGATCAGTCTGATCTTTTTATGTAAAATCAAATCACTCATGGAGAACAGAAAATAAGTTTTCAACACTCATTTTTAGTTTTTTTTACATTTTTTTTAACGTTTGAAAATGTCTACGAAAGAAAGGAGTCTTCAATCACAACAAACCCAAACAAAAATTGTAAAAACATTATTAATCAGTATGAAAGCCGCTATCTTGCTATGAAGGTTTTAAACAAGACAAAATTGACAATATGGCGGCTTTTCAACAAAAAAAGTATCGAATTTTGCACATTTTTCGACAGTTTTTCGGTAAAAAATATGGAGATTAAAAATACGCTTGAAAACTCTTCCTTTGAGAGTGACAATTTTCATATAAATTGTCTACTTACGTTTATATAAGTATCTGAACAGCATGCTTATAACCGTCGATACTATAGGATAATGCAAAAAAAAACGATTTTTCGAAAATTTTACAATGTGATGATCCCTTAACGGGTTAGGCGTACTTGTAACAGTGGAAAAAAGCTCATTTTCTCATTTTTTTTTTTAGAAATTGTGTCGATAAATTTCTACAACAATCAGGTATTTGAAAAAGTATCATCGGAAGAACACTATAATTTTCTTGTGTAAAAATATGCAATTCTAATTTTTGGTTCATCAAATCGAAAGTATATACAGGAGAAAAATCCGTTGGTTAAATATTTTTTTTATCTTGCATAAGCCCTAAGAATTTCAACAATATCGATGCAGTAGTTTTTGAGATATTCTGCTCAGCGACTTTAGAAACGTACATTCGAGAAAAAAGTGTTTAAAGTTTCAAACGACTCGTTGCGACGCTCCAAGCGTTCCGGCGGACGCCAACATAACAGCCTGTAAATGTGTCAATTTCGATCCCATCACCTTGACATTTTCACGGACCATTTTATAACACGATACACCGTCAAAATATATTGGTGTTGAAAAAAGTGATTTTTCGACTTTTACAACGAGACGTAATAACCCCTCAACTCATTGATGAATAAAAATAAGACCATTTGCTTCCGAAATCCCACATTCGTTTGCTGCCACGCACTCATTTCGTTTCGCCAATTTTTCTGATGTGTCAAAGTCATATTGCGGTCGCGATAGATCGTTTTATGGCAAAAAAGAGGGGGAAACGGAGATCAAAAGATGGAAGTCTCCATTTGTAAAAATGGCGTTGGCCTCAAATGTAGAGGGGGCGTCAATTAAAAATAATTTACACGATGAAAGTTGTAGCTCTTCACAAATCAAATTTGGTTTGAGAATTTTCTCTCCAAAATTAATATTCTTCGAGTTTTTGAGTGGCCAATTTCTATAGTGTTCAAGTCCTCTTGAAATACAGCTTATTTTTGTGATGAGTAGTATTTCCCAGAAAAAAAGAGCATTCTGGAAAAAAATTAAACTACAATGTTTAGCATAGCAGAATAAAGATGATCAAATTGCCAATACGAAACCCTCCTGAAATACTTTTTTCTCCTTCCCGTCACCAAAAAAGACATTTTTACGATTTAACACGTTCCAAAATGACGAATTGAATTTCACAAAGAAAAAAAAATCAGGAGTGTTTTGTATTCGGAATTTAATTATATTCATGCTGCTTAACTTTTATTAATTTTTTTTCCAAAACGGTCAATTTTTTTACAAATACTACTCGTTAGAAAATAAGCTTGATTTTTTTTTATTCCACAGGTGGCTCGAAGAACTATTGGATATTTTATTTTTTCCGGTCGCAAAATCGCCACACCAGACCCTTGAAAAAACATAGGGCGACCTTATAATTGTCACCCTGTATGCGACGCCCCACGCGCAAACGTAAAGTAAATCGAAACGTAGGTATCGTCAGCGCGGACTAAGCGAGAGTTCGACGCGGACGGTACTAGAATTATTTTCAGCCCGAAGTAGTCAGAGTGAGTGAGCACCACCGGAGCAAAGGCGCGCGCGATCGCACAACTATACAATTTGAACGGCGGAGCGAACGTCTCATACGCGAGGCTTCATTACCGGTGGCCGTGTTAATTAGTCGGCGATAGTCGATCGGGCAAAGCCTCAGAGCGGGCAGATCGCGCGCCCATTCGCGAAGCAAACTCGTTGTTGTCGTTACTCTCGTAATTCCCGACTAGGACACAACCGGAGGGCGATAGGAAAGACAGTGCTCGAGAGGGAGGGAGAGAGGGCGGTAAAGAAGACGAAGATCTGTTCGGTGCAAATTGTGTCCCTTCGTCTTGCTCCAAGTTTCAAGCTCGATGGCATCCGTGCGGAGAAAACAATAAAAATAGTCGATAAAGTTCGTCTAATTAATTGAAATGACAATTTTAGTGATGCTTGATAGGACGTTGATTTTGGCCACTTTTTCCTCAATGAGGACTTCGGTACGAACATTGTTTCCAGAGGAAGCTAGAGTTGAAAAATGGTACTCGGGGACCAGATAATGGTGCTCCATTTGGTAGCAATGGTACCTGGAGTGAAAAGGTAACTGAGGACCGGATAATGGTGATCCATTTGGTAGTAATGGTGCCTGGAGTACCAGATAACGGTATTCCATTTGCCAACAATGGTACCTGAAGTGTAACTTTGTCTGGAGAATCAGGAAATGGTTGTCCATTTGATACCAATGGTACCTGGAGTGTATTTTCATCCTGGGATCTTTTAGGGATTGGCTCCAGGAGGATTTCGTAACGAACATTGTTTCCAGAGAAAGCTCCATTTGGTAGGAATGGTCCCTGGAGTGTACTGATTGCTGGAGGACCAGGTAATAGTGCTCCATTTGATAGCAATGGCCCTTGGACAGTACTGGTACCTGTAGGACCAAGTAACGGTGCTCCATTTGGTCGCAATGGTACCTGAAATGTAGCATTACCTGGAGAATGAAGTAACGATTCTCCATATGATACAAAAAGCCCCTGAAGTGGAAATATTACTTGGAGAGTCAGGTAATGGTTCTTCGTTTGATACCCATCGTACCTGAAGTCTACTGATGCCTGGAGGGCCCGCCAATGGTTCGCCATTTAAAAGCAATGGTACCTGAAGTAATCTTACCTGCCAATAAACAATTTAGTTTTACTTTGCTATCTCTTACCCTGGGCTCGTGTTGTAAAAATATCCAAAGACAAGGATTTACAGGGATGACGCCAGAATGAAAGTAATAAATGAAATATATTTTCTCGAGACACTTGAAGTAGGACTTATACACCCGAACAAACTGAAAGAAGCACATCTCAACCAAGCAGCATCACGACACGTTTCAATTCTTAATCTTCCAAGTTTACTACCACATTACAATAATATATTACTTTAACCAAGTATCATGGACATTGTTCATTTAGGGATGGGACTTTCTTCCAGTGGACCCCTCCTTCATCATTTTTGGGATTCCTTCATCCACGATCTTCCGACAAAAGATCAGCTTGGTTTGACTCATCACCGTCGATTTTCGCAACTTCCATCCAGTCCATCAAGGTTTCGGTTATCACGACTACTCATCGGCAAGTCGTCAAACCAATGAAATTAGTCGATGAAATCCATGGACGAATATTCCACGCGCCATTATCGACAAATGGAAGCAATTTTGCACACTGGCCGCTCGACCACTTTTCAATTCCGGGGAAATCAATAATAACGTAGCGTTATTTATTAATCGTAAATGGATGAAGGGTGAGGAAGGCGTGGCAATCGAGTCATCTGGTCGCATTTGCTTTCTCTCATTGCCCCTCTCGCTCTTCCCGCGCTTCGGAAGCTTCGAGTTATTCGCTTTAATTCATTAAGGCACCGACACCGCCTCGGCAGCCCTGTAGATTACTATGTAAAGTAGCAAAAAGAGGCATTTAGAGTCGGCCTGCAACGTTCGAAGGATAAAGAACACTGTTCAAGGCGGTCGGCTGTGTGCATGTGTAGCGTATAAAATATAAAGCGTGGAGCAGCAATAAGAGCGGCTGTTCACGGTGGAATATAAGAGTGGCGTGCGCGGCATCAACAGCACACGTGGGAGACACGCCTACCGACAACCTGCCCCGGGTTTCGCCAACCCCAACCGCGGCCTCAATTAACATTCGCGAGTGAGAGAGGGATCTTGGCTAGCCGTGTACCTTGGCGCAGCATCACACACACTCACATACACACATATACACGGGGTGAGTTCAACGTTAATTAACGAAACGGAACGATTCTAGAACGACGACAAGAGGAGAGAATCCAATGAACCCGAGGTGAATGGTAGATCCGCGCGCGATCCTTAAAAAACCTCAAGCAGACAAAGATATCGCAACGACCGGGGGAGACACTCTTCCGCGCTCCAACAGCCGTGCAATGGACGTACAGCGGCAGTTATCATCAGCTCAAAGTGCAACCTATGCAATCTCTGGATTCTCCTTAATCTCCGTGCATTCTAAAGTTCTGCGCTTTGCCACGTTGTTGACTCGTGAAGACGCTAGCTGTTGACTTGCGGACATGTGCAGGTACCGTTTTTCCAGTGTTTCCCGAATAATGATTAGCGAATTTAGGAATACGTTTGATTGATAGCAAATGGACCACTTCGGTCGATGACTTTCCATCAGTTTCCTGATGGGTGAGGGAGTCGTCGATAATTGGATTCCAGTGGCTTGATGGTGAAGAATGGACACCTTGTCGATGACATTTCTCATTCAATTCGAGGATCTTGTTAGCACCATCTGTCCAAAATAACATTGCTAGGTTATGGCTTTTCGGGAGGATGTGATTGCTGGAGTATGCCATTTCGAGATTCTGACGACCTAAAGAGCCCTAACCACAACTACACCACGTCATTTTTCAAGAGCCGCGTAATCGTTTTGTCGTTTTCGCCCGGTTCTCTATCGATGGTGCAGGCTCGTACCCACGATGTAACATACTCTAGCAACTTTGTGTACCGTAGGCATGAGGGGCCTACAGCCACACAACAGGTTAACCATATAACGCGTAAGCTGGCAGGGGGATGCTTTTGAAGACGCGGGCAGAAAGTTAATAACGTCTTGGTGCTGTCTCGTGTGTCAGTCGATTGTCAAGTCAGCGCACCCGCATTGAACATTCGCAGGACAAAATGTGTCCATGGCTCGTAGAGCAGTCCTAGCAGGATCTACAGCGCTGTAGCCATATACCAAATATCTTGGAGACCCTCCTGTCATTGAGAGAGCGACAGGATCCTGGGGTGGAGACGCGGTCTTCGTCAACCGGGCTTGTGTATGATATAATGAAAGCCCCCACTGAACGTCCACCCTATGGCTGGCTTCGATTCAATGGATACTGGCGACCCGAGCTGCTCTCCCAGTTACAGGACACATTCCATTCTACAAGAGGCCAAGAGTTCCCTAAGAAGAACTTCTCGCTCGCAGGTATTCGCACACCCAACCGAGTGTTGAACGGAAAGGTTGGAAGACCGGCCACCCGGGATCACGACGAGTCTTCATTGGGAATAGTGGGCGATACTCTGTGCGTGCCTCTCTCTCTCTCTCTCTCCCTCTCTCTCTCTTTCTGTTGGGAACTTGTGAATGGAGGTCGTTTACTCGGTATTCACGCCACCAGACGGGCACCTCGAGGTTCTATCAGCCCGGCTATAAACACCACTTAATGTTGCTATATCTGTATACATACGATGCACGTCGAGTACCTGCCATTGTGGTGGATTCTGCCCGGAACGATGCGAAAGACGCGGGAGGGTTCCTGGACTGCTTCAATGGACAGAAGTCTAAAAAGATGCAGGACAATGGAGAAGTTGCTCACGACAGGTCGTACATGCCACTTCGGACGAAGACGTCTTGTTCCTTTCACGTTTGCCTTTATCTCATTCTGATTTCTCGTTCACCATCGGTGATTAAGAATGAGACCAACGAAGGGTAGTCGCCTCTTGGCTCCCTCGTCTTCACATCTTCCAATAAGTGTGGGCTTGTGGCGTGATACAATTGCGCTACTTCCGAGGATCTTTTCAAGCTTCACCGCGCATTGACCATATTTTGAATAATCAAATGTCCAGCCATTTTTTCATTGTATTGTGCAAATTGGATGGCGGTGGAACTCCTGACATTGGAGCCATCGAGAAGCACTTGCGCAAACTGTTAGCTCGGATGCTAGAAGACTTCTCGCGCGTAGCGTTTGCGATCCGGACGGTGGTGTAGGACAGGCGCGTAATAGTCGTAACAAATGCAACATTATGCGCCTGGCGAGCGATCTTCGTGGTATTACATTTTGCCGCGTTGAAGGAAATTCTAGCATTATGCATTCGTGCATAATTCGAGGCGCGAGCTTACCAGTCTTGGTGCCCACTCCGGAAACATTCGAAACCCTTTTGCCCTGTCCTTCCATTTGCTTTTACGCTTTGCGCAATAGAATTTTTATACCGGGCATAAAATGCCGCGGAGAAATTCAGAACTGCAGCAACCTTTTCTTGTCAGTTATTCAAGACTGCTATGGAAACTTTTCCCGCTTTATCCAACTGCACCGTTGTTGGTGAATGTGATGCTTGATTGTTTTTTTTTTTACTAATATAGAACTGTACCGGCTGCGTGTACATTCGTTGCTTCGGCCTGACATTAAGCTGGGAGGTTTCGAATAGGATAGTGAGGCGATGACTATCATGTCTGGCAATGTCTGTCCGTTTCATCGAATTTGGGGTGAAAATGGCTGGAATTTTTTTCCTGGACATTTGGTAATTAAGCTGCATCGGTTCGTCTGGGTTCGTTGGGTAGAACCTGGAAAAAAGCATTTTACTTTTGTAGACGCAGTGGAAAGCATGTATGAGGAAACTCTTCACCAAATACTTGGTGTAAAACATTTTCATCAGCTTCAATCATTACGGCACTGAATTCCGGATGTCTTTTGTCTGGCGATTATGACTCATGACCCTAAGATCCATTCTTGACAAACAGCAACACCAAATTTCCGGCATACACCAGCGCGAAGCCGCGGGCAAAGCCAGTATCTGGCGATACTGCTTGTGTGGTCGTCGAATGGGACCATAGAGGACCATGCCTGGTTACCCAAAAGGGAATTCTCACGCGAAGACGGATACAAATATGGCATGGTCACCATCGAACTGAGCAAGGCCTCCAATGAAATCCATCTATCCGCAAGTCCTCACAATTGCCTCTTCTCGAAGCTGGGAACCGAAGATGTGACATATGCGAGGCACGTGGCTTTCTTCTCAAATGTTCACGCTCGACACCTTACCGCGGATCCGCCTGTTTTATTACATTAGTCTCGGTGAACTCTCGCTCCCGGTGAAAAGAACTTGCTGCTTCACGGTGCACCAGTTTCAATCCATGGATCGAGGCTTTCTCGTACCATCCATTAGTCTCGGTGCGAATGAAGCTGCCGTCATAATTCAGCCACCTTGGAATCTATCACAAAGGGCCCACCATCGGGCTGTCTGCGTCGCTGCGTCCCCCACTCAATTTAATTTAGTTCTCGTCGACGAGGGATGGAAAACCCAGCCAGTTTTTTCTCATCTCGCTTGGAAAACAGTACGATGCGCGGCAATTGATTTATTGCGAGCTAATAGATAGTTGCTGCTCAATGGGAGGGGGCAGCGAGACGTGCGTGCGCGTGGATCACGCAGGTATGGGATCAAGTGAGGGTGATCGGTTCGAAATTTGGTGGTGCTCGCGGGACCAGGTAATTTCGCGTCTCGGTAATGGTAATGAAACGCAGGAAGGAACGCGTTCGCCCTGGCATGCAAGACGACAGGTGGGCCACGTGCCACTGGCCAGGCGGGAGCCCTTCAACGATGGACCCCCGGTCTGTTTGAACTTCTTTGTTTTTTTTTCCCGAAAACTAAACTCCATTATGAGACGAGATATTCTCAATTAACACTCGAAAGTTGGAAAACATGGTATCGGGTGGACTAAAAGGATCTTCCCGACTCTGGGGTATCTTTTTCGGGAAGTTGAATGCTGGTGTCAGCAGGCAACTAGTTGGCCTTTTACCGATCACTCCCGCACGGTGCAATTCCGTATCTTGATGATTAAGAACCCCCTCTTTCTCTTGCCATAAGGTGGCGGACGGCCCATATACGTTCTTTTGGCTACCCCACATGACTTCACATCTTACGGGGGTCCTTTGGGTCCCTGAACGAGTTCTGCCACACGCCATGTGCCAGCCGACACTCCCAGCTATCCGATGATGAATTACCGGGCCAGAAAAGGCTCGGTGCATTCATGACGGCATGCAAAGCACGCCAATGTTTTTCCAAGTAGTTATCGAACGATGATCCACCTCGTAAATGAGTCCTCGACGACCATGTAGAATCATGGATATGAAAGTTCATCGAAGATTGCTACGAATTTCTGATTGTAATCGTGAACGAAGGAGCACAGTCACCCTGATCGATCTGCGTATTGTCGTCGCAGATCCCTCCTGATCACTTCGATGAAACGTTGATCATATAGATCGAAGTACCGGCCAATTGGGTCAAGCATCACGTCATTGAACAACAGGCAGTCATTACCCAGTCCGTGATCAAGGGGTCCTTCGAAAATGGTCTTTGGACATCTTGAAACTTAACGTTGTTCCAAGACCGTAGCGTTAACCGACAGGATCAGCAACTTACATCGCAGGTTACTCCATCTCTCATAGCGCTCCGGAAGATAAATCGAGCGAGCCGATAATTACGATCAGAAGTCACCACCTACGGTTCTCGGTGGAAATGGTAGAGAAAAAATGGAGAAAGTGAAATGGCTCTTACGCGGGCCAGTCGACAGTTGCGGCTCTTCACAAACGATGTTGCGCTCACCCCAGCTGTGCGTAGGTGTATCGGCACCTTACCAACGCTTTACGATATTCTTCTCCATGACGATATATCTATCCGAACTCCTCACGCCACATGGTGCAATTAAAAGCAACACAAAAAAGGTAAAATTGGAGAGGGCTTCGTTCTTTTTGTGCCGCGATCGAGTCTCTACCATATGGCAACGACGCCAATGACCAACTACTCTTTCCTGAGCTGCCATGGATCTTCGATTAGACGGCGCGCGCGTGTTGGCGTGCTGCCCGTAAAAAATGCCCAACTGCCTGGCAGCGAATAAGCCGTTGTATGAAAAATCGGAAACTTGCAATCGTGGATAATTGAAGAGTTGGACTCGAACGGCTTGGAAGCGAAGATTGGAGGAGCGGGTGATAAATAATGAAAATACAATTGAGAGGTCAGCAAAATGTATCAAAATTTCAGAAAATTTAAAAAAAATGCGCTCTCTGTGTTCCAGAAAAAAAAATTTGTTTGGATCACTTCGCAGAATTGAAAATTGAAAAAAAGCGTGAATCGCTTATCAAAATAAAAAAAAAACTGACACTGCACCAAATTCGTCACAACGCGGTGATTTTTTTGTAATTTTTATGTTACATATACATGACATGTTAATTTCACAAAATTGAAAATAAAAAAGAGGTAAATCGCTTTGGAATATTGAAAAAAGGCCTGACACTGCACCAATTCGTCACAACTTTGTGTTACAAAGTCAATTTTTGTAATTTTTATATGACATATATATATATATATAATATAATATGTAATGTATTTGTGTTACATATTATTTTCACAACAATAGAACAAAAGAACGGTTTGTTCTTTTGTTCTTGAAGAACAAATGGTTTCGAAAATCGGAAAAAGGCTTGACGCTGCACAAAATTCGTCACAACTCGGCCAATTTGTGTAATTTTTTACAAAATATTCGTTGCAAATTAAACGTTAGGGCTAGGATATAAAACTTTATAGCCTACTCTTAACTTTCAACTTGCAACAGAGATTTTGTAAAAACTACAAAAATTCTGAGGGATTTTCGTGTTTTGATAAATTTTTTAATCGTAGGTTTCAATTGTAGGTTAAGAGATGTTCCTATTGTGTTCATTGGGAACATTTCTTAACCTACAATTCTGCAATTCCGTACCAAATCACACTAACTGTAGGGCAAAAAATAGCAAATATTGTTATTTGATATTTTTTTTCTTGTTGTAAGTTGTAAATTGTGTGATTTTGCTTACAATTAGTGTGATTTGGTACGTGACCTAGTTTGAGTGAAACATGTTCCTGATTAAATGAATGTGATCTCGTTTTGTGATTTAGATTCCTAGGTAGACATAAGTATTACAACTTTTTTGCTAGTTTTTTAATGTTTCGAAGTTCATGGATGTGTTACCACATAAATAAATTTAAAATACCAGTTGTTGATCACTAAAGTTGATTTTGAAAAGTAAAGGTGTAATATTAGGTGTATTAAAAAGAAATCCATTACCTTAGCATGAAATTTTAGGCAAAAATAATGGATTTCTTTTTACCACACCAAATATTTGTTCGATCGAAGTAACCCCAAAACAATGAAAATCGTTGTAACTTTCGATCCCGTTGACCGTTTTTTTTCTTGTTTAAGAAAAATGCTCCTTTATGGGATTACTTCCGATTCCATTAAGGAAAAGCGGGGGAGGTATCAACCTAACCCCAATCTCAGTATAACTTTCATCAGGACTAATTTTTTTTTCTCATTGATTGTTGAATATTTTGAATTGTAATTTGGAAGACAAAAAGATTGCTAAAAGTTGATGTTTCCATTTTGTGCGATATTATTTGAAGCAATATATTGATTTTTATTTTAAAATCGACCAAAAAACTCCAAATCAAC
>OX632368.1:12925638-12960638 GCA_951751655.1 Ophion costatus | reverse complement strand
AAATATTCTCAAAATTCTATAATCATCTAATTTAATTTCTAATATTGTAATAAAATGTATGTTAATGATTTATACCTCCAATTTAATTCTAATTCACTTCATTCTATATTCTTGTATATTCGAATTTCATTCCAATTTATATCGATATTTGATTGCCATTAAAAATATATCCATATTTTCATTCAATTCTATTAAATATCAATGTTCTAATACTCATAATTTCATAGATCATAATGAAGATGCAATTTGGTTCTTTCGGTACGATTATGCAGGCAATTACAATCGTGTCTAAAGAGCCGTTGAACTCGTTGCTCAACATTTTTCCAGCAAGGCAAAACCATGATCGTCATTTTTGTTCTTCGACAGGCGATTTGTTCAATCTAATCATTAAGGGGGAAATACCTTTCGGCGTTCTTCGCCATTATAGAATAATTAGAAAAATAAGTTCTTCACTATTTTTTAGACTCAGGGTATGTTTTATTACTACTTTTAGCTGTAACGTGGTATTTTAAAAATAAATCATTAAAAATGGCGTTGATATGGCATCGTCTTGCAAACAAGTTGAGGCGGATATTGTCAGACGGGGTGACCTGTAGCGTCGGCGGGATTCATCTGAATAAACCCAACAAAGATTTTTCTGTCATCAACACTCATACGCAGAATATGAACCCAGAAAAAATGAGAAATGTTGAAAATCGATTAAATGGTACGCTTCGAAGCAAAAAAATTCAATTGTCCAAAAAAAAAATTGCTGCATTCTGCAATCAAAAAATACTTTTTTTATTTCCAAAAACATTTAGGTTAATGTTTTAGACATTAAGGTTAGAAAGATTTATGCAAAAGGTCTTTAGATTCCGTTGATTAGTTTTTTAGCTATACGGCAGTTTTGAAAATGCAGTTGAAAAGACCGTGCCATGCCACCGCCAACTTTAAAGATTAATAAAAAAAATGCCATGTAACAGCCAAAAGTAATAATGAAACGTACCCTTAGTCTCAAAAATGGTGAAGAAATAGTTCCTTTAAGAAAATATCACGAAAATCAGCAAATTTTTTTCTCGCCTAAGGGTATTTCCTCCCTTAATTGTTTACACGATTTTTTTACGCTAAGGATTATCGATGCTGGCCAAAAATTCTTGCTGGTATCCCCTTTTACGTATGTGCACCCAAGAGCTATGCACGTACTTCAATACTCTCTAAAATGATGAGAGAAGAGGGTTTATTTATCTTGGTTCCTCGGAGAGAGAGAGAGAGAGAGAGAGAGAGAGAGAGAGAGAGAGAGAGAGAGAGAGGCGAGCATCATCATGAACGAATCTTATCCCTGGCTGGATGTAAAGGAATAAAATGTAGAGACGGTGTGGGAACGTATATCCGACGAAATGTAAACAGCGATAAAATCAACAAGTGAAATAGAGTGAGTCGAGAAAATAGTATGGAAAAGAAAGAAAATCGGACTGAATTTGGTGACGGGAGTTTCGTAAGAGGGCATGTGGGTGAGATAATTCCTTGTGTGCACCGACGACACCACCATTCAGCGATGGGCGAATTTTTCCTCTTTTCATTTCGTCCCTTCTACGATGGGCGGTTCAATGAAATCAAAGAAAGGAAAGTACAAGCCGAAGAATTGGACGAAGGACCGCCGCAGGGCTATTTACGTGTACACTACTGTCCAAAAGGTTTAAAAAACTCGTCGCGGTTTTCCAACCAGAATTAGGGATAAAAATGAAATTCGTAAAACAGATTTACTCACTATGATTCATTTAATTTTTTTTCCCTCAAATATTTCATTTCAAGTTTTTTAGTGCCTCGTTACAGCAAATTTACGAAAATTGCACTGATATACAAAAAAAAACATGAATTTTTTAGAGGCATATCTCGGCGCTTGGGTTCGTTTGGATTCGTTTAGGTTTGTTTAGGATTTTGTTTTGGATTTAGGTTTGTTGGGCTTTTTATAATTTAGGTTTGCTTGGTTTTTTTTATTTAGGTTTGCTCGGGTTTTTTTTTATTTGTTCGGCTTTGTTTCGATTCTGCTTAGGCTAGTTTGGGTTTGTTTTGAATTTGTTGGAATGGTTGGATTATCTTGGATTTATTTCTATCTGGGTGCGCTTAGGTTTACTAACCTCGTTGTGATTTGTTCGGGTTCTTTTGAGTGTGTTGAGGTTAGTTTGGGTTAGTTAGGTTTGCTTGCTTGAATTCGTCTCGGTGTCATTGGGTTTTCTCAAGCTTGTTGTTTTGAATTTGTTTGCGATCCTTTGTGTTTTTTTGGTTGGAAATTTCTTTCGGTTTTTTTTTTTCATCAAACTTAATTTGTCTACGTTTGTGTGCTCGGGTTTATTTGGGTTCGTTTGAGCACCGAAACAAACCCACATCAACCAAGCCATCCAGTGACTAGTGAGTGGATAAAGTAGCGGAGAGCAAAAAGAAAAAAGAATGATCGAGCTTGTTTTTGTAATCTTCCAAAAACCACCTCGTACTTCGTTTTGCGCCCATTTCTGGGCCGAGACACGTACCTTTTCGTCACAAACGAAAAATCGAAAAATATATCCATACTTTTCGACGATGCTGTACACGCTGTTTCCCTTTAAATCATTATATGCGCATGAAAACGTAAGGTGGCGCATTGTCGTTCCAACGCATGAATGAACCATCGAACCGAAGACTCTCGTTGAACAAGTGTACCTGCCCTGGGAACACCGGTAAATCCGCCGGCACTGCAAGGAATCTCAGGAATTTCGAAACAATTTTTTACGACATTCGCCGCCGGTGCATCGGCTGCGCGACTGCATTGTGCCAAAATCGAGCTCGTGATGTGTTTGGGCCGGGTCAAGAGATTGCGGAATGCTGAGGGAACGATTTTTCAAATTAATTTAGGCTCGAGTACCGGACATGACTCGCGGAATTAAAAAATAAGTGGGGCGGTTTCACATTATCTTTTCCGTAAATTTATTAAGGCTTCGCTTTGGTCCTCTAAGGGCTCACACTTTTTCACCGACGATCCTTAAAGGCTCCACTCGTGGTAACAAATTATTTGACTACAGATGTTTCAGTTCATCAAATCGAAAATACCAAATTTTGATCAATTTGGTATTTTCGATTTGATTAAATGTTAATTTAAATTTCTATCGTGGACGATCGAACGAACGAATTAGAGACAAATAAAGATTTGATCTTTCAAATTGAAAACTAAATTTAATGATAATTAAATCAAATAAAAATTCAATCGAATAAAAATGTGATAAAATCAACTGAAAATCAAATGAAGTGAAAATAAAATTAAATAAAAATCAAACCAAATTAATATTAAATTAATGAAAAATTCAGTGACGATTAAAACTCTATTGTTTTGCTGTCATCGCAATGCATGATGAGCTTTCGATGGAATAGTTAAAGAGTTTCGTTTCAAAGTAGTTCAAATTTCCAAAAAACCCTCTTCTGCTGCATCTTAAAAACTGCAGTTTTAATTAAAAATCTCCGAATGATTTTTGAATGCACAAAGGCACGATACGACGTTTGACGTTTGGCACAGCAATTGCTGACAATTTTCGACAACATTGCCTCATTGTCAACAATTGTATCTTTCAGAAAATAAATAAAAAGACAGAAAATGTTTTTTTTTACCGTGGTGTGGGGCCTTAATTTCCAAAAGCGAATTTTGGAAAAACACGCAAATTAGTAGCGTGCACGGTACTGGTAATAGTGAGTACAAATTAATTCTCGCACTTGGCAATATTTCGTGCAAGAATGCGAGATGAGATATGCAAGAAATGCATCCAAATCTTTTTAACGCGTTACGCCCAGCTGCAACAGTCGAAAACAGCTTATTTTTGGAATTTTTCAAAATAAAATCGTGACGATTAATTTCCACAAAAATTAGGTATTTGAAAAAGTACCATCTGAAGAACACTCTGTAATTTTTTCATACTTTCAAAAAAAAAACACGTTTAAAGTTTCGAACGACGCTTCGAGCGTCCCGACGGGCGTCAACATGACAGCCTAGAAATCTGTCAATTTTGATTCAATCGCCTCAACAATTTTCAGGAATCATTTATAAGACGATATACTGTTAATGTACGTGTGTTTTGAAAAAAAGTGATTTTTCGACCATCACAGCACGGCCTCTTAAGGATGTTGTGTCCCTATGGAACATGTTAATGTTAATTGTTCAATAAATAGCTTCTTAATCGTCATAAAATTTTTACACGTTACCTGCTGAATACTTCATGTAAAAACATGCCAAATTTTCAGAATTCTATCATCATTACTTCAACCTCTTTAAGGGTTGAAATAAAAAATGATAAGAAAATTCTGAAAATTTGGTATGTTTTTGTATGAAGTATTTAAGAGGTCGTGTTAAAATTTCACGACGATTAGAAAGCTCATTATTAAAAAATTAAAATTTTGTTAAGAACAATTTTTAAAAGAAATAAAAAAAAATGTATCAATAAACTTCGTTTTGTTTCCGTTGCTTTCAGTATCTTGTAGATATTATAAAATTGAGAGGTCAAAAAAAAAACTTATTGCAAAGTTACATCAGTTTCCATAAAACAACATTTAATTTGTGAATGGTAATTGTTCAATAACGAGCTTCCTAATGGTCGTGAAATTTTTACACGACCTCTGAAATACTTCATACAAAAACATACCAAAATTTCAGAATTTTATCATTATTTGCGATTTGGGACTCAACATCCTTAATTCAGTATTTACAGATAAAAAAAGACAGGTCCCCGAGTGAGTCCTAGTCGCGCCGAGGTCCTGGACAACGAGCCTCCATTGTAAATTTATGCTCCGGTAATCCGTCCCGGGCGAGCGAAACCAGTTGAAACTTCGTAAATTATAACGGACGTGTCCCACGTAGCGAGTGGGAGTGGTAAAAATGAGACAGTATACTCGGCGAATAAAAGCACACGAACAATAATAGAGAGCGCGGGGAGGTACACGAAGTGCCGTCAGGACAAAGAGGAACGACGCCGAGGATCTTGGTCGCCACGTGCGTGTCTGCCCGATTTTTATTTATTTTTTCGTCATCTCCTTCTCTCCGTGTCGCGCTCCCTTGGGCCCTTCTCTGTCCTCTTATTGTCCGTGCTTGCGCGTCCGAGGAGATCGCCCGGATTCCGCCGCTGTGTATAACTGCACCCGCGTCGTGTGACGCGCGACTTTCAAGGGTCCTTATTCCAGCAGCCGAACGCGTACGGATGACGATAAATCTCTCGGTCGTCGGGAGCGCGAGAACCGGGAGGATCCTGATGAGAGAAGGAGAAAGCGAGTGGTCCTGTTTTCCTTGCGGGCCACTCGAGCGTGCCGACTGAATCCCCTTCGTACAATGGCCTCCATAAAAGTGGGTGGGAAAACTTATAAAGTGACCTTTTACGACTGCCGCATAAACGGACCGAACACCGAACGAAAGTACTCGCCAAGCGATCTACTTGTCGCGATTCGTTCTTCGACATTTTTTTCGGCCCCCTCCCCCTTCCCGCGGGACCCTTCTGACCCAAGGAGCTTCCAAAAGTTTCCGTCCTTGAGGAGGCTCAATGGAAATTCGATGAAGGCAGAAACGGGATCATGATTCGATCAAGTGGGTAAAGCGGAGTTTCATTCTTTTTTAACGCGTCCCGGAGTTCACCATAATGGCGCCCCATAAAGTGCCTGTTACGGGCGCATGTGGGTATAAATTTCGAGCAACGCCCATACTCGAGGACATTTATTAATTTTTCTCACGTTTCACGTGGTTCGGTAACGAGATCGGAATGCCCGGGAGAATTTTCGATGAAGCGTTTTCGTAGGGTCGCGTAGCCGATAGTTTGTGGCAGTCCGGAATGGCATGAAGATGGAGGTCCTGAACGCAGCTATTAGTAGGCGGAACCAACCTATTGTTGGACATTTCGGTAATTGTGGGATTGCGCGATTCGGTTTATCTTTGGTAGGAATTGGAATACTGTTTGGGAAGACACTGATGCAAAAAATCGGTAAACATTATTCCTATAGTAGGCTGTTTGAATTTAGAAACGTCAATCCCCAAAAATGACACGCTTGCGAAAAGCCATAACCCAAAAACGATATATTCCTGAAATGCCACTTGGAAAATTGCGGCGCTTCCGTCTAGAGGGATGTCCTGGCAGATGGCACCAATGTCTTCCAATTGGATTAGCTTTTTTGATTCGTGGAAGCCATTCATCCAGAAGGCGTAGCCTATAGTTTCTGGCAGTCCAGGATGGCATAAGGATGGGAAGCTGGATGCATCTATTTGTAGGGGAACCAACCCGTTGCTGGACATTCCTGAAATTGTGGAATAGCGCGATTCCCTTTATCTTTGATAGGAATTCGAACACTGTTTGGGAAAATCCTGATGCGGAAGATCGATAAACATGTTTCCTATGGTAGGCTGTTAGAAACCGAAAACGTCAACCTTCGGAAATGACATCCAGGCAGGTAGCACCAACATCTTCCAATTGGATTTATTTATTCCTGAAAGCCATTTGTCCAAAAGGCACGAACCCAACGGAACTCATCTCTTCCAAATACCAACCATGTATCTCCAAAAGAGCCACCATATCCCTAGTGCCCAACCTACGTCTCCAAACATCAGAACCGGAAGCTAGCTGCGTGCCAAGTGACCGCTAACGTTGGGACGGCGCCGTAGGAGTTCCCAGTACGAAATCCACCTCATATAAAATGATTCCCGATGTTCCCCACCCACCGTTGGAATGTCACTCTACCCGTGAAATCTCCTCGACTGCCTCGTGGCTAGGCACGAAGCGGGGCTCGTGATCAAGGGCGGGGGGTTCATCGATCGCTCGGGCGCGATATCTGACCTCCGCGAACGGAAAGACACAGCGTGAGAATCGAGGGATCATCACGATCAATGCCGCAGGTGGAGATTCGCCAGGCGGTCCCCCATCATAGAGATGAGGAACCGCGCAGTGCGCTCACCGATCCCGATCATGCGATCAAGGAAAACGAGAAATCGAACTTACACAGATCGCGCGTCCACCAGTCTTCCTTATTCTTCGTCTCCAATCACGCGCTCTTTATGTATTCCCTTTCCGGCGTATGCTGCAATGAGTCCAACTTTTTCGTGAGCGCAAATACTGCTTTGTCCGGAACTACTATACGTATATATTTATATGGGAACATTGTGTAACGGTAAGGAGACAAGGACGAAACGAGCCACGGGGATCACGACGTGGACGCTTCAATGACATATCCGAGATCGCCCACGATATATCTACGGGTTGGCGTGACCCCCGCGTGGGCTCTTTCGTGTATACCGGTGAACGATTCTCTCTCTCTTTCTCTCTGGTTCCGACCTCGGAAATTCCGAGCTCATCACGACGCCTGATCATTTGATCGAGCCCCCCCCCCCTCACTTGCGAGTCGGCACGACAATCCGGGTAAGAAAGAAAGATCGCTTTGTGATTAGTGCTGAGTAGGGCTCTGTTCTTCGATCCACCGAACGATTTCCAATACGTATCCTTCACTTTGCCTGCGGCTTTGCTCGCGGGTATGTTGAGAATTTCGTGGCTATATGCGGGAATGGAGTTTAGGGTAATATCGTATTGAGGGGTGGTATATCAAGGGTATAAAAATCTCGTATCCTGAGAATCGAAAACAAAAAACACTTTTTGTATATAGTTACTCAAACAAAAACCCAAACTCACAAATAAAAGGTATCTCAAAATCGTATTCCAACCCTTAATTTACTTGCAAAGTGCTGGAATGAAGGTACGGATAGGACATTGTTGATACGTCAATGCATGTGTGAGTGTGTACGCGTAGAAGAATTTTTGTTCAGTCTCACACTCTGTCGACTCTGCTATTATAAACCTGTTACGTGCTAGCCGCATCTTCGCGGTAATGAAGACGCAATAAGAAACCTTCGGAATGATCTTCTATTTTTTTTAATTTTATTTGCGGTTGAATACTCCAGAGTTTCGAGACTGTCTAGTCATCGTGTGGGGCACCTTTGAAACGTAACCTTATTTTCTGCCGCGATCCACCAGCTGAATTGAGAATGCTCCGTTTTGTAATCGGGTCTTGAACAAAGTCGCTTTCGTGAGATACCCAATGACCAAGCAGGAGATGAGTCGAAATTTTATTGCCCTGTGAACTTGTCCTGCGTGGCACTTGTCTTGATTGAGGCCCGACAATTTGTCCCATGTAGGATTTTTCCTATTTGGGACTTGTCCTCTATGGGACTTGTCCTCTATGGGACTTGTTCTCTGTGGGACTTGTCCTCTATGGGACTTGTCCTCTATGGGACTTGTCCTCTATGGGACTTGTCCTCTATGGGACTTGTCCTCTATGGGACTTGTCCTCTATGGGACTTGTCCTCTATGGGACTTGTCCTCTATGGGACTTGTCCTCTATGGGACTTGTCCTCTATGGGACTTGTCCTCTATGGGACTTGTCCTACATTCGTATTATCCCCTAAAACGTTTGTCCGCCTGTATGGGACTCATTCTATGCAGGACTTGTGCTGTATGGGACTCATCCTCTATGGGACTGCTGCATGACACTGGGCCTGTGTGGGCCTTGTCCTCTATGGTATTCGTTCTGAATGAGACTTGCCCTATATGGATCTTGTCTCGTATGGGACTTGTCTTGTATTGAACTTGCCGTCTATGGGACTTACCATGTGTGGACTTGTCCTCTACGGGATTTGTCCCACATTCGTGTTATCCTGTATAGATCTTGTCTTCCTGAATGGGACTCATTCTTTGCAGGACTTGCCCTGTATGGGACTTGTCCTCTATGGGACTGCTGCATGACGGTGGCCCTGTGGGGGCCTTGTCCTCAATGATATTCGTCCTCTATGGGACTTGTCTTGCATGGGACTTGTCTTGCATGGGACTTGTCCTCTATGATACTTGTCTGCTACGCTACTTTTCCTGGATGGTGCTTGTCGTATATGGCACTTGTCTTGGTAGAAGACGTATCCTATATGAGTCTTCTCCTATAAGGGATCTCTCTTACATTGGTCATGTCCTGTGTAGAGATTGTCCTCCACAGAGCTTGTCCTCCACAGGGCTTGTCCTATATAGAGCTCTGTACGTCTTGTGTTTCGAACTCCCTATACGGGGCTTGTCTTCCATGCAAATTTTCTTTAGATTGCGAACCACCGCGCCTATATAGTTTAATCGGTGAAAGCAGCCACAATATGATAAGTGCAGTTTATAATTTACGAAAAATTATGAACAGTGGGAAAAAAGCGTTGCACTGATTCGTTGTCTCGCTGAAAATACAGTATATATCATTATGAGGCATAGCTCACGTATTCTACTATAGATATAAATATATATCGTGGCGCATCATAGGCATCTGTAGGCATGCAGTTGCGAATAAATGCTCGGAGGCAACCAAGGCAACGACACCTGATACTCGGGCTGTGTTTCGTCCCTCAGTGGAGCGCAAGTCACAGAACGCGTGACCCGGAAACCGAGCCCAGGCAATTTTTCGTCGCTACCGTGTGGGGCATTTGCACAAGTATGGGTACAGCATCCCGACGATCTATACATATATGTCCCGCGGCCAGACGCATATTTGCCGTGGGGAAAGGACCAGGGGAAGAGATCTAGATACGGATTTTCTTCCTCGTCCTATACCCCTGGCATTTCTGCGAGTCACTTCTCGCTTTTCGCGGAGTCGGCTCATCCGTTGTATTTTTTTTTTCGGTTTTCTTTTTTCGACGACGGAACGAAGAAGCGTCGCCGGTGCGCGGAGGACGAGGCGACGGGCGGGACAAGGTGGAACGGACAAGAGGACGAGGCAAAAGATTAGAGGGACGATCCTCGCAGTATCCTGTACGTATATAGATATCGCACACGGACCTGCGCGCTCGACGTCCACGTTGAACCGGACCGGTCCCGCTCTCTCGAGGTCAACTCGCTTTAGGGCATCGTGTGCATCGTGGCTAACTTCTCTCTCTTCCTCTACTCAGTCTCTCTCACTTGTGCTGCGACTCTCTACGCTATGCACGAGAGGGCTTTCTCCGCGCCGCGGAGCACTAAGTGAGAGAGCCATCCGTTTCGCTCGCTTTTTTCGGATTTTTTCCTTTTTTTCAGCTCCTCTCTCTAGCGCTCTCTCTCTCTCTCTCTCTCTCTCTCTGTCTCTCGAGATCTCGAGTTCCTACGTTTCCCTATCATCCTCTTCTCGACTCGTCCACTCTTCGTTACCCACCTTCAGTCGCTAAGAAACTAAACCCGGAAACTCGATTCGCCAGATTCAACCCTCGAGCTACGTACGATTCGCTCTCTCTCTATCCAGCTCCGTCTTTGTCTCTGTCTTTCTGTCTATACCTTCCTGACCCTGTCTCTGTCTCTCTCTCTCTCTCTCTCTCTCTCTCTCTCTCTCTCTCTCTCTCTCGCTCTATTTACATTTTTCTTAAATGAAAACCATACGAAATCATACCAGATTACCATACAATCACCATGATCTGGTGTGACTTCGTATGGTTTTCATTTACGAAAAATTTAAATATACACAGATAGATATATATATATATATATATTTACATTTCACCATACAATCACCAAGATCTCGTGTGACTTCGTATAATTTCGTACGGCTCTCATTTACGAAAAATGTAAATATATATGTATACATATATATGTATATATACTTATGGCATACAGGATGGGGCACATAAAGTGTTACAGAGCAATAGCACTCAAACTATTGATCATATCCAAAAATGTTTCAGACAAAAGTTTCAGTGTTCGAGAAGGCCGTTATACTGGACCACCCTATTTTTTTATCGGTGGAGGCGCTGAAACTACGTCGAGGTCAACTCCATTTTTTTAAATGGAGCCATGTATTTTTTTCGATACTCTGCGTGACTAGAATGACCTTGTGTTGTAGGTTGCTAAATTCGTCTTGAAATCGGTAATGTCATCGAAAAAGAATACATGGTTCCATTTTCAAAAGTGGAGTTGACCTTGACGTATCTTCAGCGCCTCCACCGATAAAAAAATAGGGTGGTCCAGTATGACGGGCGTCTCGAACACTGAAACTTTTTCCTGAAACATTTTTAGATATGATCAATAGTTTGAGTGCTATTGCTCTTGTAACACTTCATGTGCCTCACCCTGTACTAATATATGGCCATAAGGATATTCACAGATAAATTGGTAAATCATACCAAATTTATGATTTGGTATGATTTACGGTGACCATACGAAATCATACACAATCATACCATATCATATATATCGTTTGGTACGATTTTGTATAATTTTTATTTTTATTCCTATTGGACTCTATACTTACGATCCATTACTACTATTGTAAGACTACTACAATCCATTACTGCTATTGTAGGTTGGATGTTATCATTGTTGTAAATCTATTTTAATTTGGCTGATTTTATTGCATTTCATTTCGAAAAATGATTTCTTATTGTGGTCTCAATTAATTGTTGAGTCCCAATGAATTGCGGGTTTCCACGTATAACCCTTCCCAATTGATCCCCATTTCCTATCACTCCCTACCCACCCTTCACTAGTCTAACCAACATAACTTCCATTTCCCGCTCGCTGGTTGACGCACCAGCCGGTGCTCGGCTAAGCGGTCATCGCTCTGAGTATTGGTCTCGCACTATACTGCTTAACTCGAAGTACCGCCAGGGAGGAACCCCGACTCATCTATCAGTGTCGAACATTTGATTTTATTGAATCTGAATTCAATTAGTTTATTTTCTTCATGGTTATATTGTGAGAGAAGACAATTAGCGCACAACAAACTTATCAATTTGTTTGATACGATTTCATTTCATTGCATTTTATTGTAGCTCGTGTTATTTTATTTTCTCTTCTTTAGGATTATACTATGAGAGAATACAATGTACAGATTATTCTTACTTTGTCTGAATGTTTAGACTACGGCATAGTAAACTTATCAATTTTATAAATCTTAAATCAATATTTCTCTTCCCCTTCTCTCTCTCCCTCTGCCCCCCTCCCTCTCTCTCTTGGTTTCTCTAACCCTGCCTTGCTGCTAGTGATTATTTGCGTGACCTTAGTTTTCACACGAATTTAGTTAGGGTAATTCCAAGGGAGTTTGCCATAAGGAAACGATAGCCAATGGAAATGTTCCATAGAACCGCGCACTAGATTTCACCTGTCACTGCTTAGATCGCTTCGCGTCGTGCGCAGGTGTAAGTGGACAAGAAAAAGTTTGGCACAAAAATATTTAATAATTGAATAATAGTAAAATTTTTAATTATTCTGCCTACCGCTAATTTTTATGAAGATGTCATGTTTTACATTGCGGTGATGTTATTTTGCAAAAGTAATGGTTACTTTTGTATTTCTTGAATAGTTCACGAACAATGCTTTGTTGTAACCTAAAGATTTCGCATGTATTGTTTCCACTTGTGTACATTTTAAATGTGGCCATCTCCCCCAGGCGATTAGGAGAGATGGCCACGTACAGTCGGTGCATGATGACCATAGTATTAGTTTTAATGATGTAATGTAATATTAGCTGTAATGATGACAATAGTATTGAAATACTATGGTCATGGTATTGTAATACTATGGTCCTGGTATTGTAATACTAATACTGTGGTCATCATACAGGTAATAGTATGGTCATCATTGCAACTAATACTATGGTCATCATTACAACTAATATTACATTACATCATTACAACTATTACAATACTTTATTGTACATCATTGCATTACATCATTATATCTATTACGATGATCATAGTATTACAATACTGTGATCATAGTATTACAACACTATTGTGATACTGTACACTATGTAGTATTGTAATACTATGATCATCGTAATAGATGTAATGATGTAATGCAATGATGTACAATGAAGTATTGTAATAGTTGTAATGATGTAATGTAATATTAGTTGTAATGATGACCATAGTATTAGTTGCAATGATGACCATACTATTACCTGTATGATGACCACAGTATTAGTTGTTCCATTAATTCATTTTTCTTTTTCAAGAATCTTTTCTTTTCAAGAATCATTAAAAACAGTTTCAGTTCTTGTGTGTCAGTGTAATTACTGTTTCAGTTATTGTGTATTAGTGTAATTAGTGCTTTAAAAAAATGATAAATTGTCGGTTCGTGCGGCCCCAAGGGCCTACGAAATACCTAGGAAGACCGTAGAAAGACGATATAAGAGCAATGACAAAAATGTTGAGGAGAAAATTATTCTGAAACTCGTCTCATCGAAAACAGTCCTCAGTGGATAGTGTGCCAACTTTGGGTACACAAAAATCATACTCATTCCGATTATACGTGTTCTAAATGTGGCGAAAAGAAAAAAAAAGGATCATGACATAAAACCAAAGAGAAAACCGAGAGCATAATGCTGGGTAACTGGCCATCTCACCTCTACTATGGCCATCACGGCCGGATACTCCGGGAGAGATAGCCAATCATGATTTATAAAAAATCGTAATTTTAAGGTCGATCTGATATGAGTTCGTTTTAATTTCGTAAATTATCTTAAAGTTTAATTACAAATGAGCATAAGTTAAGAAACGTCCGTACTTGTATTTTGACGGCTCCTTGAAAAAGCTGTAGCCGACTATCCCGCACTTACCCTACAATTGGCGGCGCTGCGAATGACCTTGGAAGGTACCATCAAAGCGTACCCAGGATCTAAGCTGTGGGAAGATTAGTTTCGCTGGAGAGGGGTGGAGATATACTTAATAGTTTCTTCTAGCGAGGGCGGAGCAGCCCCCCGCCTTCCCCTCCCACGGTACGCCCTTGGTTACCATTTAGGCCATTTCACCCCACGAGGCATCTTAGCGTATAAAAAAATGATGGTGGCACAGTGAGTTTCGCACCCGTTGGGTAGCACGGTAGAACGCCTGAGAATTCTCGTGAAAGATCGAAGGGTCTGATAAAAATGTTCACCAGCGATACTATATTAACGCGATGATATCTGTATTACGAATATATGATCGAAGGTGTGCCCTGATCGGTAATATCGTTATCCTCGGAAGTCAATTTCCTCTCATTGCGATCGTCGCGTTATTCTTCAACGGTCTCACGCGGGACTCCCTCGTCGTATGTCCGCAATTAGTTTTCGTCGGCGAACGGTTATTTCTATACCGATCGATCGTGTAACCATCGAAGCGCGCGATCGAACGATCGAAGGTGGACTCTCCGTGCTCGTGGCCCATGTCCGGAGCTGATTTACGTCGTATTGTCTCTCGGTCTCTCCCTCTCTCTCTCTCTCTCTTGCTCGCCCTCGATCACCCGTACGATCCTACCGATTACTGCGCCGATTTTTCCGGTCCTCGCCCAAAGCATCGATGCGCGCGCAATCACGACATATTTTCGTATCGCGAAATAAATGGAAAAGAAGACGATTGCGAAATAGCATTCGTACTTCGGAGGGAAAAGGATATTTGATCTCAACAAATTGCCGATACGTTTTCGACTCGGAAAACCGGACGGTATTGTTCATTAACGGATTATGTCTAGTTGTGACAGTAGATATCGACGATTTTTTTTTATTTCTTAAGGATGTTGAGTCCCAAATCGCAAATGATGATAAAATTCTGAAAATTTGGTATGTTTTTGTATGAAGTATTTCAGAGGTCGTGTAAAAATTTCACGACAATTAGGAAGCTCGTTATTGAACAATTAACATTCACAAATTAAATGTTGTTTTATGGAAGCTGATGTAACTTTGCAATAAGTTTTTTTTTCGACCTCTCAATTTTATAATATCTACAACATACTGAAAGCAACGAAAACAAAACGAAGTTTATTGATACATTTTTTTTTATTTCTTTTAAAAATTGTTCTTAACAAAATGTTACTTTTTTAATAACGAGCTTCCTAATCGTCGTGAAATTTTAACACGACCTCTTAAGGGAGCTTTCCAGTGTGAAATTTTCAAAAAATCGATTTTTTTTTTTTTGCTCTATCGAATAGTATACACTCTTCCGAATATTCCCTGAAATTTTCATGCCGAAATTCAGATTATTTCGGTTACTGTACAGCATTTCTTGGAAGAAGGCAATGGAGCGCTACCGCTACAGCGAAACTTTGAACGCGTTTTTCTCGAAACAGCATTTTTCAAAACGGCGTCCAACTTGGAGGGCAGAGTTTTAAAGCTATCGAGTTGAATTTTTTACACAATATTCTTAACGTCATTGTTTATCGTGCTATGGAAGCTTTTTTTTTTTTTTTGACATCTTCCTATTTTTTTGTAAAAAAAACTGCCAAAAAAAATGCTAAAATCGATACTTTTTGTTCAAACCAGCGCCATTTTTGCAAAAAAAAAAAAAAAAAAAAGCCTCCATAGCACGAAAGCCAATTATATACCGATCAATAATCTTTTTGTGTTTTTTGTTTCAGATCAAAATTGTGACCCCCAACGTGGACACTACATCCAAGTGCATTTTCTGCAACAATTGTTTCATCATTTTCATAGATATTAATTAATAAATAAATCGATCTTTAAAAAATTGTTTTGTATTCTTCAATACCCAATTAATATACAAAAAAAAAACCAGACCGATTAGATTATTTTTTCTTTAAAAAAAAAAATCGCGAAAAACAGCGATTTTTCGGGCTGTCACACTGGAAAGCTTCCTTAAATACTTCATACAAAAACATACCAAATTTTCCGAATTTTCTTATCATTTTTTATTTCAACCCTTAAGGAGGTTGAAGTAATGATGATAGAATTCTGCAAATTTGGTATGTTTTTACATGAAGTATTCAGGAGGTCGTGTAAAAATTTCATGACGATTAAGAAGCTATTTGTTGAACAATTAATTAACATTAACATGTTTCATAGGGACTCAACATCCTTAAAATAGAAGAAGGTGATATATTTCTACAGAAAAATAGGTATTTGGAAAAGTAGCATTCGAAGATAATTCGATAGATTTTTAAAATAGAAAATTGTGATGATAAATTTTTCGCTGCGGCTAGCCGTACGGTTATCGTAAGAATAAGCGTATGTTATTCGTCCGCATAACAGCGGAGTTCACGTGGCTCACGCTGTACAACGCTCCAAGAAACAATCCCAACACACAAACCCAAACAAATCAACCCAGAAACAAACTCAAAATAACAAACGCAAAATAACAAACTCAAACTCAACTCAAACAACAAAATAACAAAGTCTTCAGAAAAATCGGTGCGGTAGTGTTTGAAATATTTTGCTCACCGAATATTTGCTGACGAAAAATATTGGTTTTGAAGGAAAGTGATTTTTTGACTAAGCATAACCCCTTAAGGGGTTATGCTTAGTCGTGAATGCTTATCGGTCAAGAGCCTGAAGAAAAAAGGTAGATTTCGACATTTTTTTACGAATGCCCCGTTGATGGAGTGAACATTTCGCTTGGCGACGTTTCTTCTACATTTCTTCGAGTATCTTTACAAATATTTCCACAAGATTTTGTCAATGGAATGGCGGCGCTGGAGCTGGATGAAGCGAGTAACCTTTGATTGAGTGTCCCACGATCGGCAAGAGTTTCCCTCCAATTTTTCATCCACGACGAAAATTCAAAATTATTTGAATTCTAGATAAGATTCGCCTGCAAGTTGCGTGGGTAAATCGAAAGACAGCGACTTTCGATCAAATCGTGCAGGATTTTTTAAAAATCGTTCTTGGTAAAAAAAAATCGCCGTAAAAAATGTCTTCAGGAAAACTCTTCAACGTACCAAAAATATCCCAGCGTACTTTGATGTAAAATGTCGTTACAGGGTTCCAAAAAAATTTTGAGTCAATCGATGAAGAATTGGCGACGTAACGTTACGGGCCACAGGAAACCATAAGGCAAAGGTTACTCGCTTCATACAGCCTCAGCGATGCCATTTTGTTACGAAGTCTTGTAAACAAATTGTAAAGATACTCAATGACATGTAGAACAAACGTCACGAAGCGAAATTCTCGTTCCATCAACTGGGTATCCATAAAAATTGTTGAAAATCACCTCTTTTTTGGGCCCCAGACTGTTAGTTTCCCTTAAGGCAGTCGTCTGTTTACCTATTAGAGAACTTAAAATGTGTGTTAAAGTACAATAAAATTTTAAAGAAGGTCCGTTGTTCTTTCCTTATTTTAAAAAATCACCAAAAATCACCTTTTTAGACGTCTACACCAGACGACTGTCTTAAGGGGGAAGATACCTTTAGACGAGGTAAAAATGGCTGATTTTCATGATTTTTTTTTTCGAAGAAAAGTTTCGTTATCATTTCGAGACTTTGGGTATGTTTTATTGCTACTTTTGGCTGTTAAATGGTATGTTTTTAAAATTAATCTTCGAAAACTGCGGACGTATGGCACGGTCTTCTAAAATGCATTTTCAAAACTAGCGTGACGTATAGCTAAAAAATCTAATCGATCGATTCCGACAAAATTTCATAAAAATCCTTCTAACCTTATAGTTTAAAACATGACCCTAAATATTTGTGAAAATTAAAAAAATAGCGTTATTCATTGCAAAATGTAGCCATTTTTCGAAAATTCAATCTTCTTGGTACAAAGTGTACCATTTCACCGATTTCCAACATTTCCCACATTTTTTGTTCATTAGCTGCGTATGAGTGGTAGTAAAAGAAAAATTTTCGTTGATATTTGTTCAGATTAATCCGCTCGACGTACGTGTCACGCCATCTGACAACATCCGTCGCAACCCGCTTAGAACACCATGCCATATCTCCGCCATTATTGAGGATTAATTTCTTTTTAATACCATGTAACCTTTCCTTTGAAAAATGATTTTTTTTCAATACGATGAGATCTATCCTTTGTAAAATTAATTTTTTTTCAATACGATGAAATTTATCCTTTGAAAAATTAATTTTTTTTCAATACGATGAAATCTATCAGTTGAAAAATTAATTTTTTTTTCAATACGATGAAATCTATCCTTTGAAAAATTAATTGTTTTTCAATACGATGAAATCTATCCTTTGAAAAAAAAAATCATGAAAATCAGTATCTTTTCCCCACCTAAAGGGATCTCCCCCTCAATTTCGTATACTCCATCGACGAGACTATATCGTAAATATTTCACCAATACATTCGCTATTTACAAAAGCGCCGATTAATTTTTAAATTGCACTCGAATAAAATCCGTTCGCATTTACAATGCGTACTATGATCGTAAATTATCGTCTCTCGCGAGCACCGGCTAGATCGTTTCTCACGATCGGTATTTTCGCGAGTACACAACGACGCGGTCGGCACGTATGTATACCACCGGGCGTAATCATTTTTGATATCGGGTCCGTGTAAGAACCGCGAAATGCGCTAATTGCATTGACTAATTTCTGTGGATCATAATCGATCGTGGTTGCTGGCAGGGGTTATTAATCCTGGTAGCCCACGTCTTCCGGCCAGCATTCATCATTCTCTCCTCATCGCTTGCGTGGAACTACATTATAGGTATGCATATGTGTGTACATATCGGGTGAGTCGCTGAAAATTGGCCACTGGAAAAAAAAACGTCTTTGTCGAGAGTCCACCCATCATGGGGAAATCGGATATTCAAAAAAATGTGGTACGCTCTCAATGGGGAACATTTCAAACAAGTTGCTTGATAAAAATTATTTTTATCAAATGCCACGTTTATGACCCGCCTCGAGCTATTTTTTCGTATGTTTTATTATTATTTTGGTTTTTAGGAGTAGGATTTATTATTCTCTTTTGTGTGTTTCGTATATTTTTTTGTGCATTTTTTCTTGTTACTTCTTGGTGTATTTTTTTGGATTTTTCTTCGTGTGTTTTAATCCCAAGGTCACGATAGGTCATCGGTTTTGCTTTAAAGAGGGGAAGGGAACTGTAAAGATAAGGGTTGGGGTTGAAAAAAGAGTTAAGCTTGAAGGCAGTTTAACGTCTTCACATTTACAATGTGACACCACTGCAAGGGATAAAAAATTCGCTTTTGGCTTTTTCGCTTTTTCTCAAAGTTTACATATTCAAGAGAATGTGAAAAAACTTTCATGTTAAATTATTGAAAAATGACCAAGTTGCAGACGATTTAGTGAGAGCAGATAGCGCAACGATTTACGTGTACTCAAACGTTCAATCGCGTTTTTCTCGAAACGACTTTTCTCGACCTAGCCAGAATCATAGCCCTAGCTGTGATTGTCCGATTTTCAACTAAAAAATACCAAAATTTCCGTAATTGCAGTAGGTATTGTTGTACGTAGCGGTTTTTTTAATTTGGTTTTTTCTAAGCCTCCGAATATTGGTAAAAATCTCCCCAAAGTTGAACTTTTTTAACACCCGCCATTCGGTGATTGTTTTCCTGAAGATTAGAAAACTTTTGTATTTGTTTTTTTTTAATTAGAAACGTTATTTTATTATTGTTGTTTATTAGAAAACTTTGTTATTTGTATTTTGTATTTTATTGTATTTTTCAGTTGGTCTGAAAAATACAAAAAAAAAAAACAAAATACAAAGTGAAGGTATCGCTCCGGTCGTTGGATCACATTTTTTATCCAGAGGTTCTATTATACGTCAATAACGTTGTCAATTTTTTATTTTTTCCAATTAAAATCTACACGAAAAAAGTTCAGGTTATGTTTAATAACGTACCGTTATCCCAAATCCCCAATTAAAAAACCCAGTGGACAAAAAAAAGTCGGAATTAACGCCCTTTTTCGGATAGTCGCCCGAAATGGAGATCTTGAGAAGCCGTGCAAATTTTGGTTGTGACTTCTTCGTCTAAAATCGATACTTTTTCGAGTTTTTGATTGTCAATTTTTTCGTGGCTCACCCGGTATATATATATATATATACAACCTAAAAGGCGTACCGAGATGACTTGAGCCCGAAAATGAAATGAGTTATGCATGTATGCCGCAAACAGCCGATACATCGATACCGTACTCCAGCGTTGATAAATATGTGGTGCTTCGAATATCGATCCTCATATCGATCGTTTTCTCACGATTTCACGAGAGCTGGATGCCTCGATCGTCACCACCTTTATCTTGCACTTGCCTTTTTTGTATCAAGCCGACTCCCTCTCTCTCTCCCTCTCTCTCTCTCCCTCTTTTGTTTCTATTTGCATTTATAATTTAATTTTTATCTTATTTATATACAGTAATTTTTCTTTTCTTTTCGTACCGAACCTCCTTTTGTACCCTTGTTCTTTTGTATTGTACAAAGCACGAGGATGGTATCCCGACGGACTTTTTGTGTCCTGGAACATAAATAATCAAAATCGTAATCGCCCCACCTCACTCTTTTCCTCCACCTTTTTATATTCGTTGCCGAGTTCTTGACTTTTTACTCCAGACTTTGGGTTGCACTGCCAGTCTTTATCATTGCGCTTCGCAACTCTCTTCGTCTCGAGGCGTCCTGTACTTTCTTTCTCTATATTATTGTGACTAATTACGGGTGTTTACCTGAATGATAACGTATTTGTTTATTAAAGCGACTGCGATCATTTTTCAATATCGTAGAATAACAAAATAATGGAGATAATTCGTTGACAGCGAGGAAACAATTGATTCCGAATAATTAGATGTGATTATTTTCACGTCGTTAAGAAAAATCGATGTTTATAAAATATTCTGGACTTTTTCTCTTCTGTAGACGAGAAGATTCTCATAATTCAACAACAACAACAACAACAACATTAATAATAATAATAACAACAATAATGCAACAACAACAAGAACAATAATAATTATAATAATAAAATCGATATGTATAAAATATGATAAATAAAATAATAAAATGGTAAATAATAATAATGCCCCAAAAACCTATAATGATTATAATCATAATAATTTTATTTTATTTGTAAATGGTGCGTGCGCCAATATTCAATTTGGACCAAATGGTCTCGAATGAACGTAATTTTCGCTTTCGATCTCTGACGTGACGAAGGAGGCTCCTCGCAGCCGGGGAACCGGGCTCATGGAACCCTTTAAAGGAACTCCGAACTACCGAATTACTGACAGCCAAATAACAGACCCATCTCCGACTCGATCTCCCCCCCCCCCCGCCCCTCTCGGTCGCGTTAACTCTTGCCCCCTTTTCCGACTTTTATTTTATTCTTCTCTCTTTCATCTTCACTCTGCACGCTTGTCGGCACCCTTTTTACTTACCGCAACAAGATCTCGTTCCACTTGACTCGTGCACACACACGTGCTAGAACTCGACTTTCGTTTCGGCATTTACTTACTATCTCGCCGATTATTAAGAGGCCGCTCGCGTTTGTGAACCTGCGGGTCTCGCTCTCTCTCTCTCTCTCTCTCTCTCTCTCTCTCTCTCTCTCTCTCTCTCTCTCTCTCTCTCTCTCTCTCTCTCTCTCTCTCTCTCTCTCTCTCTCTCTCTCTCTCTCTCTCTCTCTCTCTCTCTCTCTCTCTCTCTCTCTCTCTCTCTCTCTCATGAATTTAATTTTTATCAGATGCAAGCCACCCTCACATTCACTAGCCAGTCAACTCGGGAGAAATAGTTATGAATATAGTCATTTATAATTATTCCTATTGTCGGAGGCCTGATAAATCATTTCAATAATTATTTTCGGATAAAGTTCCGAAAAGCTCATACCTCTGATTAATTTGAAATTTCGTGTACCTATGTAATTTGACTCACTCACGAAAACTGATTTTTTCACAGTTTTTCTGTTTTATTTTAGTAAATATTTATTTTAGAGAAAAATGTTTCGCACAAAATTTGTAGCCTATAAAAATATTGATATCTTATGTTCTATACAATTTTTGTTTAAAACAATTCCATTTCGAGACAAATGGAATAATGGTCCAATAAGTGAAAATTGCTTAGCTTCATTAGGTTCGATATTATCTACTTATCTATAGTAATGGATCGGTAATAGCAAGAATATAGATAATGTTCATTAGCCCACGCAAGCCCAAAGAAAAAAACCGAATTCAAACTGAAACAGAACCAACAACAAAATCAAAACACAAATCTAAACAAAAAAGCCCAAACAACCCAAAGTAAAAAAAAAACAGAGTTAAATTAAAAGCCCAAGCAAGCCCAACAAAAAAACCAAACCCAAACAAAACATGCAAAAATAGTATATAATACAAAAAGAAACTAAAATAAAATAATTTTTTTTTAAGACAAAAAAGCAAAAAAAAACATGCACTTTAAAATTTACTGAATCGCAAAAAATGCACAAATAGTAAATAATACAAGAAGAAATTAAAATAGAAGAAAAAAAATGAAAAAAATTTAATAAAAGACAAAAAAGCAAAAAAATAATGCACTTTAAAGCCTAAACTCCAACTTCGCGCGGTAAAGTGCGTAAGTAGATAATATCGAAACTAATGGAGATAAGCAATTTTCACTTATTGGACCATTATCCCATTTCCCTCAAAACGGAATGGTTTTAGATGAAAACTGTATAGAACATAAAAGATCAATATTTTCATAGGCTATAACTTTTATAGGAAATATTTTTCTCTTAAATTAATATCTACTTAAAAAAACAGAAAAACTGTTAAAAAAACAGTTTTCGTGAGTGTTGACCTAGAAAATCAAATTTGCAGATAATTTCACTATGATATTCGTAATCAGCGAATCAAAATACATGGTTACACGAAATTCCAAATTAATCAGAGGTATGGGCTTTCCGGAACTACATCCAGTTTTTTTAGCATAAAATCAAATATAAAGATCGTACATGAATAAAAAATTAAAATAAGCATAGAAAAAAAACATTGTCTTTTGTTCATAAAAAAATAAAAATATTAATATAAAATTACCAAATTAATGAATAAATTAGTAAATATAAATATAAAATATATTATATACATATTAATTAATATCAATATAGCATTACTTAATATTAAATAAAATGAGTTAATATTAGAATAAAATGACAAAAACAATTGCAATGATAAATATCGACGTGTGAGCCCACACAAACTGCATGCTACTTCTACTTTCCGTAAGCAGCGTCGACATAATGGAAAACAATATACATATGAACACAAACAACCCCAAATAGAAAAAACATATAAAAAGAACGAAAACGAACATCCTTGAAAAATATGAAAATATGAAAAATAAATGAACGTAAAATATATTTTTCTACAGCAAAGAAAAATTGTACAAACGTATGTGACGAAAAAGGATATGCATATGAACTTAAAAAACCTCAAAGAGAAAAAAAAACAAAAACAATAAAGCACGATATGAAAAAGTGAGCACAAAATCGTTTTTTTACATCAAAATGAAATTTTGTAAACATATAGGGTGTTTCAAAATAACATTTCAATTTATCAATAAAACGTACTATTTATTTGGAAAATGCGAATATTTTTATTTTAATATAAGGTACAAATATGGAGGTTATGTGTGGAACACAATATCCCATAGATGGCCTAAACGGCTCGGACTTGGAAGACAGTTTGTACCTTATATCAAAATAAAAATATTCCTACTTTTTAAATAAATAATACGTTTGATCATTAAATAATAATGTCAGATTGTTTCGAGGCACCCTTTATAAGTACCTATAATGAAAAAGGATATACGTATAAACACAAATAACCTGCTGAAAATGAGTGAGCAAAAAATCGTTTTTTTTCATCAAAGTCAAATTCTGCAAACCTATATAATGATAAAAAATCTGCATATAAACCCGACCCCCTCCCCAACAGAAAACATATTTAAGCAAACAAAAGCAATTAAGCACGATGAAAATAAGTGGACGAAAAATCGTCTTCCTTGTATTAATAAAATTGAAAAATTAAATATACTTAAACAAATATCTAAAGTATACTTCGTAATAAGAAGTGTAAAAAAGTTTTAATGATAAGAAATAATTAAGGCATAATCTAAGTATTTCATTTATTAATAATTAGGGCACAATATAAGTAAGGCATAATATAGCAATGGAACATATTCTTCCACTGCTGCGCACATATGGTCACAAAAAGGTAAGCCTACCCGAAAGGAATATAACTCTGTCCAGACGCGATGTAATTATAGATTGTGTCTCTGCTCGCGACGACCTATGGACCGCGAGGAACGGAAAGAACAGTGGAGGGGATATAAAACGTGGTCGCGCTTTTATCCGATTGACCGGTATACACCAGCGATCACTTCGGAAAATATAATCAAGTTATCCCCCCTCCCCCGGCCGGTGCACCGCGTGCGCCACTATCGTAAAATTATTGCGATCGATCTTTGCGTATCTCAAGAAAACAAAGATTCGAAGCTGAATCTAATGAAGAACGAGTCGAACGAATGTCATATTATTTACTTACCTACAACGACAGAAATGAGGACCTAATGAGAAGAGAAGAGAAATAAAACTGCAAGAGAGAAGGAGAGAGAGAGAGAGAGAGAGAGAGAGAGGGGCCATTAAAAAAACAAAAAGAAAGTACCACTTTCATTAGAGGGGGTACACGAATTACGTAACGCCAAATTTCCCAATTGCCCCCCCCCCCCCCCCCCGCGTAACGCGCCCGTAACGCCTGGCCTGATCCCCCCCTCTATTCCGTTACGTAACGGGTGCGTTGTCGTCAATAATTACGTTGTTTTTACAAAAGATTGACTCACTATGAAAGGATCGCGTTTATACTCATTGCATGAAGTATATACTCATCTAATTTTATACCAATTGTTATAAACCTTTTTTTTTAATTAACCGAGATATATGCATTGATTTGACGACGAAAAAAAATGTCTTCATTGTCCCATCGATAGCTTTATAAAAGGTTATCTATAAATAAAAAGTCAACAATTTATCGATATCTATACAAATGTAGCTATCGTTATATGTAGACATTTTTTATTTTGTTTTTTTTTTTTGCAAAATGCCAACAGTTTGGACTTTTTTCCTATTTTCAAGGTCTTTTTTTGTATTCAAGCAATCATTAACAATGGTAATTATAAAAAAAAATTTAATCTGTTACGTACAACCTTACTAATTGCGATTGAAAAAATGTCCAAAAAATTTGAAAATTTTCCATCTCAGCTTTCAAACTTTTTAATCGCTCTCTCGCGTTGTGTTCAATTTCTGATTCCCTTAATTGTTTTCCTCATACCTAAACAAACCTAAACATTTGTCTTTCTCGATCACTTTAATTGTGCAAAATTTTTAATTGCATTGTTCAGTATTTTATTCGATCAATTTCGAAATTTCAAATCATAATATATTATTATTATTATGATTATTATTGTACAATAAGAGATAAGAAACGCCCATATAATTAATAATAATAATACTACAAAGGTAATAATAAAAATAAATAATGATAGGATGAATAAATAAACGAAACACTCACAATAGCAATAATAAAAGGGAATAATAAAAATAACAAATATTCAGAATACTAACTATAATTCTTATGATTTCTTTTATTGTTAACAATAAAAATAAATAATACCAATAAAATATATTAGTATACTCGTATAATTCTAGAATGATAATTTTGCTATTAAATATATCACTAACAATAATAACAATTAATGCTGCTAATTAACTATCATTCTTTTTACTATCACTCATAAAAATAATACGAATCAACTGCCCTCCAAAATATCACAGCCCCGAAATGCCCAGTGGCTTTCGCAAAAATCAAAACTCCCACATTGAAAACCACATTGATTTTCAAAAATTACATTTTAACACAAAAAAGTTACAGTGTTCGTCAGATGATACTTGTTCAAATACCTCATTTTCGTAGGAATTTATCATCGCAATTTTCTAAAAAAAAAAACCACCCCAAAAATGAGCAGTTTTCGACTGTTACAACTAGGCATAAACCGTTAAGAACACAATCGAAATGTTTCGAAAGGGAAGTCATGTATGAGCCCGTCGTACAGTTTCGCTTGGATTAAACACAGCATAATGAGATAGCGCACGGTGCTGTAGGTATGCGCATATATATGTAAACATATGGGAATAATCAGCGAGTACGAATCCATTTATCCTAACTGTCCCTCTCGACAACCCCCTCATTCATCTTGTTCATCTCGTTTCATGCAACGCGTATATATGTATTGCATGAAAGAACGCAGCATATGTATAGTTGGTGATGCCCTAATGTGCACTGTTTCTGTTCTATCGTTCTTTGAGTGCTGCCTCAGCGTGACGCAAGACGAACAGGTATGTAGAAATATAAGATATTAATGCGAGCACACGATAACACGTGTGAGCTTATTTTAACGTATACGTAAACACATGTTATATACATGTACAGGGTTTCCCAGAACTCAACGTGTTCCCTCAAATGGGGGGTTGGGGGTGAAATTCTGAGTGGATTGATATAAGCATGTGTGGGCCTCAGATCAACCGCCGAATTATTATTAATTTTTAAAGGCGGGCCAATCGGGTACGCCCGATGACTCATCAACGTACGCTGGCTCATCGGGTCCACCTGATTCGCCCGCCTCTAAAAATCAATAATAGTTCAGGAGTTGATCTGGGACCCACACATGCTTATATTAATCGAATCAGAATTTCACCACCAACCCCCCATTTCAGGGACCACCATCAGTTCTGGGACACCCTGTATGTAAGTGTGTGTGTGTGTGTGTGTGTGTGGGCGCGCGCGTGTGTATGTGTGCGTGCGTGCGTGCGTTCGTGCGTGCGCGTGTGCGTGCGTGTGTGCGTGCGTGCGTGCGTGCGCGCGCGTACGTGCGTGCGTGCGCGTGGGCGTGCGTGCGTGCGCGTGGGCGTGCGTGCGTGTGAGATCCTAAATGTTTTTGAAAATTAAAAAAAGTATTTTTTATCCCAAAAGGTAGACATTTTTCGGAAAATTCAATCTTTTTGTTTCAAAGCATACAATTCCATTGGTTTTCAACGTTCCTCACATTTTCTTGGTTCATATTCTACGTATGAATACCTCTGCCATTTTTTAAGATTAATAAAATTAAAAAATACCACGTAACAGCTATGAGTAGCCACAAAACATACCCTAAGTCTTAAAAATGGTGAAAAAATCTTTCCTTTAGAAAAAAATCATGAAAATCAGCAATTCTTTCTCGGCTGAAATTGTCGTGACAAATTATCGATAGTCACGATAAATGAAAAAATTGTTTAATTCAAGTAACAATTGTTCGACGAAGCGATGACTAAATAGTGGCCAGACTGCGAACGTGAATGCCACACGTTCCAATGGAAGTGAGGAGTTATCAGGGTGGTCTCCGCCATCAACGCTGATGACTAACTACGACACGAGAACGCCTGCCACAGCCGGTTTCACTTCCCCGTTGCTCGATTGCATTCGACGCGCGATCCAGAACGACAAATTAATGTTTCCACGTCGTATATATGGGTGAGTTCCCCTCGATGCTCTTGCGGCTGCAACCGAAGCGCCGCGCGAGTCAACCGGCTACGTCTACCACCCTTGGAGTCGCATTTGCTCGACTTTTTGCTGGCCCGTGTCACTCCGCGATAGCATGTGAGACAAAACACGTCGACCACCGGACCCAAACAGACCCAAACGAATTTGTCAAACCTGAGATTAACCGCTTTCAATGTGTGCCTTCGAAGTCATATGAGGATCTTTATCAGGCGAGACATTGGCGAACGCATTGGAGACACTGGAGAACGCATTGGATACATTGGAGAACGCAGTGGAGACATTGGAGAACGCATTGGAGCCATTGGAGAACGCATTGGATACATTGAAGAACGCATTGGCGTTATTGGAGAACGCATTAGAGACATTGGAGAAGGCATTGGAGACATTGGAGTCATTGGAGATATTGGAGAACATATTAGAAACATTGGAGAACGCATTGGAAACATTGGAGACATTGGAGACATTGGATAACGCATTGGAGACATTGGAGAACGTATTGGAAACATTGGAGACATTGGAGAACGCATTTGATACATTGGAGAACGAATTGGATACATTGGAGAGCGCATTAGAGACATTAAGGGACGCATTTGAGACATTGGAAACATTGGAGACATTGGAGACATTGGATAACGCATTGGAGACATTGAAGAACGCATTAGAAACATTGGAGAATGCATTAGAAACATTTGAGAACGCATTGGACACATTGGAAAACGGATTGGAGACATTGGAGAACATATCGGAAACATTGGAGACATTGGAGAACGCATTGGAGATGTTGTCCTCGAGAGTGAAAGAGAGAGAGAGTCAAAATCGATGTTACATATTTTGCGTTCGGGATACTCGCAACCAAATTCATCGTTGTGTTCCTTCGTTTGGGTTTAATGATTTCTAATGTTTTGTGTTTAATGATTTGAAATATTTTGGGTTTAATGATTACACATGTTTTGGATGTAACGATTAAAATTGATTAAAAATGTTTCGGCTTCAATGATCCAAAGAGAGTATAAATGTTTTTTTTACAATTTATGATCCCAATACTCTAATTTAAAGGGGGATGTCTAGTTGTAACAGTCGAAAACAGTTCGTTTTTGGGATTTTTCGTTACAAAATCGTGACGACAGATTTCTACAAAAAAAAGGTATTTGGAAAAGTATCATCTGAAGAAAACTCTGTAATTTTGTTTGTGTAAATACACTTTATTATAATCGATTATTGTCCGTGAAGCACCTCTCGAAAACGTCTTTTCGGTGAGCAATGCCCTTCTGAACCAGGTTATCTAATTTAAAAAACCAAACAGATTTCGTTAGTATATTTAGTTCATCGATATTAGTTCATTCATATTATCATTTATGTTAGTTCATCCTATGAATGATCGAAGGAATCTCCGAAATACCAAATTGAAAAAATGGCGCGTGTTCAATGTGCGAGTCTTGATTGTTGCAAAAATATAACACTATGATGCAATGACACAAATAAGATGTTGAAACTTTGCAAAAACTATTACTCAAAGAACACAAAAATAATAAAATATTATCGTGCTGAAATTGTTGTATGCACAGAGGCCTTGATACATAGTCTTGTCAAGTATGAGCTTTTTAAATTGAAAAACAGTGATGAACAATGAAGCTAATATTTGAAGAAAGTGCTGCCTGCGTGGTGAGGGGGTGTACACAAATTACGAAACGCCAAATTCCTCAATTTTCGAGTATTATCGTGCAAATATTAGTCCATTTTATTGCACAAATATATTCCGTATTACTTATTGTTCGTACACCTATAGATGAATAAAAAAGATGTTAAGTACCTGGTCAATTAAAACCACGTAACTATGATTAATTTCTGGACGTCCGAAAACCAGGACCTCATGATGGTCGGTGATAGTGACATGTCTAAAAAATTGGGACATGATAGTGTCCGAACATAGGGCCGTAACAGCTGTCCGGAAATCGACACATTTGCTATTATTCAACATTCAAATGCATACAAATAAGCATACTTAACTTGCCAACAGTTAATGCATGTGTTTTAAAAACTAGAATTTATGAGTTTGACCTCAGTTCTAGTTATTTTCTAAAAACGCTCCTCAAACGAGCTAGAAATATTGTAATCTAGGGACGCCCTGAACCGTCCGAGCATTGGTACCGTTACCTCAACAGCCTATAAATCTGTTAATTTTGATCCAATTACCTTTGAATTCTCAGAAAACATTTATAAGATGATAGACCTTCAAAATATATTGGTTTCGATATTAGTGATGCTTCGACTTTTACAACTAGGCATTACACCTTAACTGAACCGAGTAAAAAATCCTATTTTAAACAATCTCTCTCTCCATATATATATATATATATATATATATATATATATTTGTAGACGATAAGACTGTGAGGATCTTTCCGCTTCGAGTCTTCTCGAGAGGCACGAAACATCAGATAAGACGCACGCGCTCGGACCACAAACGACATCGAATTGCGAGTGGCCTTAACGATTGAATAAATGTGATAGGGTGCTGGCTAATTAAGCGATAACCCTCCAGGCTATTGCAGCCGAGGAAAAGCAACTTCCTTTTTGCCTTTTCCGTTCCTCGGCATCAACCTGCTCGGGTAATACTTTGGCGCCAAATCGTACGGCAGATTGCAACAAATTATACTCAATGAGAGTGAAGAAAAATCTGTGAGCATAATGTTGGGTGGAAGACCTGGAAATGAAGAAAAAAAATCCTATCTCGCGGATTAGCAGGTAGGAGTTGATTGTCTGTATGGCTGACTGTTTAACTAATTTTCGTAATAAGATCAGGAGACAAGGGAAATGACGGACTGGGTGTGCGGGTGGCCGGGAAGGGAGCGGGGGTGAAAATTTGGGAACCTTCTAGGGAAAATAGCAGCTTAAGCATTTTTATGAAAAATTGAAAATGATTACGACGGACGTAGTCATCTTAAATTGGATAAAAGGAATAACGATCACATTCAAACAATCTATCAAAGAGCGCCTTCCAGAGAGCTGGTATGGCCGGCGGTAGAAATATCACAAATTCTCCAACAAATTGATGCGCCGCTAAAAGGGGAAGTAATCGAAGGATGTAAGATTTTTTCAGGAGAATTTATATCCCCCATTTTTCGCACTCCGAAACCAAATGAAGATAATCGCCCAATCGAGACGCAACATTTCAAATTAGAGGATATTCGAACAGCCAGAGATTGATTCCGTCGAGATTCGTTTATGGTTACTCTCGATTGAAAAGACACTACGAGGCCTAGTTAAAAAATCAGACCAGAAACATTCACGGTTCTTATTTAAAAATAAATTCTTCGAATTTCGTTGCTTGCTGTGTGCATTAAATATAGTTCCGTTTTATGAGAAGAAGGAAAAGATTTATTCGCAAGGTTTATTTTGGAATTATGAGGTGCTCGAAAAGGTACACGATCAGAAATAAGTGATAAAAAGAAAACTTATCTGCCGTATTATGCTGTCAACATCTGCTATAGGATCTCGAGGAAGTGGCGCAAAATACAATTGAACGAACTTTGAAACAAATTGAACGAATCGAAAATTTAAACGAACTTACCTGTAAGTGAACTTCATCGTAATTGCATGCAGTGCCTCTTCAGAAGAGATCACTTTCCACCCAAATACTCATAACTAAGAAGTCTTAGCCCCAAGAGCTACGGTAGTACTTTAAAGAATAAAGTGAGCAAGGCACCAAGGGAGCCTCGGGGGTGAGGAAAAGTTTTAGCTTTACTATAAACATTCAGTGACATCGGCATGGGAAGGGGGTGCTACGATGTGATCTCTTCGGAAAAGGCACTCCATTCAATTACGATAGAACTTCACTTACAGGCGAGTGCGTCCGATCGTTCAATTATACTTCCGGTATTCTTTTATGTATTCCGGGAGAGTTCTGGCTTCTAGCTATTTTCAAATAATTATTAACAATTTTCAAAAGCATATTAACTATACCGCCAGATCTGCCGATGCATGGGCGTGAGTTCCGAGCTCTTTTCTGTCACTGCCTTATAGTTCCAATATCTCCGAAGATATTGAAGAAATGTTCCAACTTCTAGCTAGTTTCAGATGGTTATAAACCATTCTTAAGGATGCTGAGTCCCAAATCATAAATGATAATAAAATTCGGAAAATTTGGTACGTTTTTGTATGAAGTATTTCAGAGGTCGTGTAAAAATTTCACGACAATTAGAAAGCTCGTTATTGAACAATTAACATTCAGAAATTAAATGTTGTCTTATGGAAACTGATGTAACTTTGCAATAAGTTTTTTTTTATGACCTCTCAATTTTGTAATATCTACAATATACTGAAAGCAACGGAAACAAAACGAAGTTTATTGTCAATTTTTTTTTTTATTTCTTTTAAAAACTGTTCTTAACAAAATGTTAATTTCTTAATAACGAGCTTTCTAATCGTCGTGAAATTTTAATACGACCTCTCAAATACTTCATACAAAAACATACCAAATTTTCATTATTTTTTATTTCAACCCCTAAGGAGGTTGAAGTAATGATGATAGAATTCTGAAAATTTGGTATGTTTTTACATGAAGTATTCAGGAGGTCGTGTAAAAATTTCATGACGATTAGGAAGCTATTTATTGAACAATTAACATTAACATGTTTCATAGGGACTCAACATCCTTAAAAGCACCTCAACTATGCGACATGACCTGCTGACGCATTTGTGTGAGTCCTCGATGATTACTATGTGGTACATTATCGTTCCAGTATTCTTTGGTGTATTCATAAGAGTTCTGGCTAGTAGAAAAGAGCCCAGGTCTCACGCCTATGCATCAGCAGATCACACTTGTATAGTATGGACGTTACGAAAGAATATTGTTAATATTCTTATTCCAACCATAAGTTGGGTTGTTCCCAACCATAAGATGGGGTTTGGTGGAAAATCAGCTGGTATTGAAAGTTAGCAGATAATTTTTTCAATCACCGTTAAATCGCTTGAACTATTGGTAAAAACTATCAGAAACTATACAACTCAACTGCGTGCAAGAAGAACTCTCATTAAATTTTGCTCTGCTAGAAAATGATCTGCCAACTTCACCAACATGGATACGTACGAGGCTCGGAAATGATGGGAACCATTTCATTTGCCATTTTATTAATTTTATTCACCATTTTTCTAAGATTAAGCGTATTGTTGTTTGTTTATCTTTCTCTCGTTTGCGGAAGAAAAATTAAAGAAAAAAAGGAACTTTAATGCGACAGGCTGTATGCCAACGTATTGCTATGAGATCCCCGTGAATATGACCAACTTCCCGTAAACCGAATGACACAATATGTATATAGGGCATTCCACGCTAAATCGACCACTATTAGATCCGATCTCGTTTGATTTGGCTGAAATGGAAATATGTTATGGTTTCCTTCAAAAAACGGTTGCGTGATTTTTTTCAAATTTTCTTATGCATCCGGAAATATGCATTGAAATTATGGAAAATCGAAATTTTTCGTTCAAATGCTCATAACTTTCTAAACAATTCACCAAATAAGATTTTTTTTTTCAATTTTTTGTTTCGACATCTACTTTATAGAAAAATATTTAGAAATATCCAAACTCATCTTCAATATGACTGTTTAGTTTTTTGAAAAAAAATGACGAATTTTTGGATGTTCAACAATTTGTAAAAAATTTTTCCGCAAAGTCCATCATGCTAAGATTTTTCTTTCAATTTTTTTTTCGACATTTGAAAATTTGTATTCCTTATTATTGCCAATTTCGCTTTTTTCTACGGTACGGTTTCTACGGTAGTCTTAATACTTTGTATGTAATATTAACATACGAGTATTAAAAAAGTACTCCATTCATTTAAATCATTTTTTATCATTTTAGCGGCAAATTCTAATCCCACTTAGGAAATTTCTGAGTGAAACATTAATATAAATGAAATAGTACACTGTATATTCCCAGTCGCGTACTTTCGTCGAGAAATGTTTTCCTTTTACATTTTTTCGGCAAAAGGCGACTAGTTTTGTGACTGGGAGGCGAACTTGGGACCGGTTGTATCGGTATAGGCCTTCCGCAGTTTCCCTATGCCGAAGACTGGTGAATACATAATATATGAGTAATGATGGAGAGAAAAAAAACGTGTAGAGCGGTGGACGCATAAGCAGTGGATCCTTGCAAAAAGCCGAAAAAGCTGTGCAAGTAAAACTAGGGAAACAAAATAGTACACTGCATTTTTTAACCATAGAATTTATTCATCGACATTATTGCATCACAAGAAAAACCTAAATTGGGAAAAAATACATTCAATTCAGAAAAAAAATAGGAAGTAAAGTCCTACCACAATGGGTCTTGTGGCAAAAAATGCTGAATTTATCATTTCTTTTCGCGAAAAAAAATGTCAAACTTCAAGAAATTCGTGTCTAAACAAAAACTGAAAAATTAAATCGAAGGCGACTGAATATTTTTTTAATATTTTTTTTTGATGAACTACTTTTCAAAACGACACATTAAAGAAAAACACGACCTTATTTGGTTAATTTTTCAGAATGTTATAAGCATTTCGAGAAAAAAAACGTCGATTTTTTCAAATATGCACTACGAATTTCAGATTGTGTAAAAAATGTGAAAAACAGTCACAAACAATAACATATTTAAATTTCAGCTAAATCGAAAGGCGTCAGCTCTAAAAGTAGTTTATGTGGCGTGAAATACGCTATATATATATATATATTGATAGAGTGAGAGAGAAAGAGTGGCTCAGGTAGGAAGAGAGAGGACAGATAGTGAGAACCACGACCCCGTGTCGAGAGCCTCGCTTTACGAGAAGTCTTAATAGATTATAGAGACGTCGGGTGGCCAAGCCCCCCATCCCCCGTCTGCGCGTCGCACTTACCCAACGCAATTTTGGAAAAAAATATACATATAGTCGTAATTCCAACTTTGGCAAAGCTTTTCAGGAACATAAAAAATGTAATTCTTTTAAAATATTTTTTCTCTCGAGCTCTATTGTTTTCTCAAAATGAAGATATTGTTATTGGCATTTTGCGCTAGCTCATTAGAAAAGAAATTCTGTGGTGTCACTCAAACGTTAAAAAACATGATCGCACGCGTGAAAAAAAATACAAGAATGAATATTTATCCGAAAGACCACAAAAATTAAGCCACGTGTTCACTGATGATATTTCGAAACTGCGCCATTTGTCTTTTCTTTTATTTTTATTTTTATTAGCCGGTCTTCGGGTATCGGTAATACATCAGAAAAGTGTGGAAAAAATGCGTGCTGAAAGGAGCACGAGTGGATTTCGCTCGACTCGTAAAGTTTCGAAGCGCGCACCACCCCAGGTGACAACCTCGAGAACGTCGGTGACGTGAAATTTACGACCCTCGAGAGGTCTCGCACCGGGTCAAGTCGTGAACGTCTGCGACTGAGAAAAAAAATATCGAACCATCACACCAAGGAGTCTGGAACGCATGGAAAACGCGACATCGACCGAGATCGAAGATTACTTTTATTTTTATCCGCGAATTTTCGAAGTGTGTGACCATCAGTGCAAATTTCACAAGCGTAATTAAAGTAGCAGTCACTGAGAGGGGCGATTTGAGGGCTATAGGTCACCTTGCGTAATTATGGACATTTATATTCAATGAATCAATATTTGCATTTAATATAAATGTCAATTCTTATTTTATTTTGATAAAAAAAATGACTTTAATGATAATTGTCAAATGGATTTATTTGTGATTTCAATTAAGCTCAACCATTATGCATGACTCTTA
>OX632368.1:12824606-12925438 GCA_951751655.1 Ophion costatus | reverse complement strand
AGAGAGAGAGAGAGAGAGAGAGAGAGAGAGAGAGAGAGAGAGAGAGAGAGAGAGAGAGAGAGAGAGAGTGGAAAACGAGAGTAACTCGATACGCGCACGGCTCCGTGGCGCCCTTCGCGTGTATGATACACTTTGCGAGTATCAAACGACGCGATCGGAACAAAGTATTTCATCGCGGCCTACGGGTGAGTGCGCACCACGCGGCCTTTTTCCTCCTCCCTCGATTGGAACCCCACCTCTGCTCCTTTTATTTGCACCTTTTTTTCATTTTTTTTTTAATTTTATTTTTTTTATATAGTTTTACGCAACTGGTCCACATTGTCGGAGTGATATTGCGCGTAGGTCGCCGATACGCGGATGTGATCGCGGCCTCATGGGCGTTTGGGACCGAGAAACGACAGTAACGGGCCCGCGACTGTGGCGCCACCTCACAGCCGCGAAAAATTGACCGTGCTTTTGGATACCCGAGGATTTTTTGGATTTGAAGGCCTGCGGTACCTGATTCGAGTATTTATGGAAATGAAAAAAAGTATTGCAAAATGTAGTCATTTTTTTCGGAAACTTCAACTGTTTTGCTCGAAAGCGTGCCATTCCATCGATTTTCAACATTTATCACTTTTTCCTGGTTCATGTATGAGTCCGCGTATGAGTGTTAATAAAAGAAAAATTTTGGTTGGTTTTTTTTCAGATTAATCCCACCGACGCCACGTGTCACGCTGTATGACAACATCAAAAGTAATTAAAAAAACATACCTTAATTCTCAAACATAGTGAAGAAATTTTTCCCTTAAAAAAAAATCATGCAAATCAGCATTGTTCATATCATTATGCACGTTTGAGTGAAATTTCAGAACAGTCGACTATTTAGATTTGGAGATAATGCGTTTTTGAATTTCAACTTTTATCACTGCAGGGTCTGCATTGAAAAAGTCAGGTCACATAATTCGACGTACCATTCTCTGGGGTCTATAAATGATGAAAAAAAAATTATGTCTAGATAGCAAACTGGTTAGGGTAACAGTAAAAAAAAAGTTTGGATTGCTTTTACTGTTCATTTTTGCTAAACACTTGCAGTAGAGACGGAATAATTCACCGTAAAAAATATTGGTCCCCTATAACAAAAAGGCATATGGCAACACCGCAGATCAGTATTGTTTAATATTTCGAGAAAAAAAAATTATCGTGTTCCTAAAGTTAAAAACTTTCATCACAAAAAAATATTTGCGTTATAAATATTTTATATTATACTTTATATAAATTTATATATTATATTTTTTATATCGCTTCATTTATTTATAACGTTTATTATAATTATATAAAATAATTTTTTACATATTATTTTATATAACGTTATATATTATATACTATATTGTTATGCTATCTTCATTAACGAATAAAAGTGTTGGTTAATTGATAACTGATTAAAAACTCTGTTCGATTAAAAATTACTTCCAAATAAAAATTTGGGATGCTTTAAATGTTATTTTTGTATATTTATTGTATATGTATAATTTTGTATATTTTTGTGTTATTTGAAATATGTTGGATGTCTCGAAACCGTTGATTGGTCAATGTTGAGGTTATGTCCTGTGTCATCAAATCCCGATCGGAGTCGATAAGTGTCCTGATTGGATCTTGAGGAGGATCTTGGAGATCAAATTTTCAACAACGAAATTTCGCCTACGGCATTCTCTCCGTACATGGTGAATATATCTTTGTGAGTGTGCGACGCTTTTTGACCTTTTCGGAAATAATAGAGCAAAATGCATCGAAAATACACGTTCTTCCCTTCCATGTTCAACATATAACTGAACTTCCTATACCTCATAGATCTCGATGGATCCTTTTTTAATGTAGTCATAAGTTTCAGCTTTCACACTGCCGAAAAAAAAAATATTTTATTTAAATAGGATCTATTTAAATGAAATAAGTTTTTCCTTGTCTCACGGCCTCCTACGATCCTTTTTGTGTCAAATATATTTTTTTATTCGTTCCAACTATTCTTATTAAATATTAAATGTATTCAAATTAAATTTAATAAAGATTATGTTCAAGTGCACTCTTTCTTTGAACTTATGGGAGATATTTTTGAATCGCAAATATCTATAAACGTCTACTTGGTTCAACTATATATTTCTGTTAACTTGAGGAAAGTTTTTTTTAATTAAATAAATCTTTATTTGCTTACAATATACGTATCTGTCATTCAAGTATATTTCCACTTGAACGTATGAAAAATATATTTCAATCGTTGATATTTCGGTTTGCATATAGCAAATGTATATTTACCGCAATTACATATTTCCTTCAGGGCCACCGAAATATTGTAACAATGTAAAATGTCGTAGATGAGTAATATTTCTTGGTACACAAAATGTATATTTAATCACATGTATTTATTTGATCCAGATTACATTACAATATAGTGTTGCATGTAGAGAAATGTTACATAATTGAAATGTAATACTTTTCGTAGATGTAACAGCGTAGACTCGACCGAATCTTAAATATTCACACAGTTTGGAAGAGATAAATTTGATACGTAGACGAAATAGGAATGGTTATGTTCGTTAAAACCAATAGAAGGCACATTTTTTAACATAAAATACAATCTCTTTTTTTTACGAAAATGCCTGTGACCAAACCAAAATATGTGAGGTTTATGTAAACGACCATTCCACTTCGCCGATTTATCCATGTTTGCACCGTGGCGGTAATCAGGTATTGCACAATGGTTAAATGTTATTTAACATTTAACCAACGGCTACCCGATATTTGGGCTAGATTTTTTCCTACTTTGTGCAAAAGTAGGAAGGAAGAAAGAAGGAAGAAGAAAAGTAGGACGAAAAGAAACTTAGAAATTTTTAATTGATAATAAATTTGATAAATATCTAATATTAATATTATATTTAATTATTATACAAAATATATAGAAGAACTTAAATAATAATTACGTTTTTGTAAATAATAAAAAGCTTATTAAAAATTTAGTCCGTGAAACTAATCATATATTTGAATTAAAAATAATTGATTGATATAAATATATTATGATATGAATTAATTATTTATTTTATATAATAATAATATAATAACAATTCATATTTAATAAGAATATATTAAATAATATATTATTATAATAATTTGATAGTATTGAAAATATTTTTTTTAAATTAAATGTAACTTATAAATATTAACAAAATTTAATTTAACTTATAAACGAGGGACAGGTCTCTTCATACCTCGTACACCAAAAATTGGGCAATGGTCTAACGATATTTCATATGGTTGACGCATGTGCAAGCGAAGAAGCAAACGACATCTGTCGGAATTTCGCTACAGACTTATGCCCAAACCTAATAGAATTATAATAATTTAATATATTACTCGGTAGCAATTGTTGATCTTCCAGTGTTCTTCTGGTTGTGTGTCAGCCGGCAAATCTAACGTATTTATTTTGCTCATAGTTAACTTGCTTGTCAAATTTGAATATTTATTTAATTTGCCTTACGAAATAACTACTTTTCACACAGTTTGCGATATTACGACGATGGAATTAGTTCAAGTTTTAATAAATCATTCGTTTATACTTACTTAGATAAAACTTAAACCAAGTGAACCGATTATTTGACTTTCATTATCTTGGATCGATTTTTTTCTGTGGGGCACCAGGATTTGGGGGGCGTGTCCGCCCCAGCATCGTCCTGGCTACGCCGACAAATATCAGATATTCAACTTATGTGAAAATGCCCATATACTCAATCACCTTGAATAATTTAAGGGATAACACCACTCGAGGATTTTGGAAAAATCATTTTTTTTGCTTAAAAAATACTTTGGGTTCATAAAAACAATATGCAAATGGTCCTGTAGCGAATATTCTTTTTTTTAAGTTTCAATTATCTAAACCTTTTTCAAACTGGTAGGCCGGATTACTCCAACACCGTTGCATGGGGCGATTTGAAATTTGGATAGTAGCTTCACAATTACATTCTCTATAGGAGTACGTAGCCGTTTTTGTTTTTTTAATTAAACGTACACGGCTTATTTTCCGGGCAAAAAATATAATATAATTTTTAACATAATTTGTAAAAAAAAATACTTTTTTCAAGATGGGTTCTGTCGCTGTCGCTTTGTATTAAATTTATAATAAATTTCTTTTTTATACTTTACTGTGTGTTAAATAAGCCTCCTCAAAAGAAATCCTATTCCGTTTTTCATACTCCCAAAATAAATTATGAAAGTTAGGCCTCATTTTCTGCCGCTGGTTTCGAGTTATCCCTTAATAACAACGCTAACTTCTGTAACCCTTAAGATGTGACCTACTCGTAGAGCGCTAACAAAGTTAGGAAAATGAAATAGAAACCTAAACAAAGATTCAAATAAATTTTCACCCATCCAAACTCGTCGAATATCCGAACAATCCGGATCCTGAAAGGATTCGAAACTCCGATCAGCGGTACATCAAAGATGATTATCGGATTGGGGCTCGGAAGAATTCGAACGCACGCGTAGGACCAACGAACGAAACGCATAAATTTGCGGACGGAAATTCTCCGTGTACCTGTATATTTACGTACATTGTTTTATGGAGATCGAAGTATCGATGGAGCCAAAAAATGGGTATATGTATTAGGGTAGTTCAAAAAAAAATTATTTGTTTTCGCGGTACTCAACGGACCACGTTGCTACATTATGAAAAAGTAATTCATACAAAATTTGAGATGTCTAAACATTTTTTTAGATAGTGCTGAAACGACTTTCAATTTTTTTTCGATTTTTCGTCAAATTTTTTTTTTCATTTATTGTCTTACTCCAAAACAACACATTATCCCAAAAAAAAACCGCATACTTGTTAGACGTTCAGTGATGTAAACATAATGTACATATAATTTTCACAACCGAATTACATATATTGATTCTTACTCTGCAAATGTAAATTGTTTATGGTAAAGAATAAATAAAAATGGCGTATTGGTACAGAAAAAATTAAATCAAGACTCACATTGGTTCACGCGCCAACATTTTCGACATCGAGAAAAAAAAATTAATACTTCGATAATCATGGAAAGAAAAACATGAAAATGGCGTTTGAGCACTAACTAAAAAATTGTTTGGAACCCTCAAATTTTGTAAAACTTTCTTTTTCTTAACATACTTCAATTTTCCGTTGAGAAAAAAAATCGATATTTTTCTAACCTCTATAATATATATATATATATATATATATATATATATATATATATATATATATATATATATATATATATATATATATATATAGCCTGCGACTGCACAGCGTCGTTTCGTTTCCGGGTCACGCGACATGACGGCAGGTTGACTACGAGATCTTATTGCGCCAGAACGTCGCGCTGGTTTCAACGGATTATAGCCAAACGATATAATCAGACAAACACGTGTCTGTGTATGTGTGTATATGTGTATATATACATACAAGGTGGCCCGAAAAGTAACGCCTAAAATAAAAATCTAAATGCCTCGTCTCCTATCTGAATCGCTCCCATGCATATGATTTTTTATTTTTTTCTTCTGTGTATGTACTTTCCTCGCGATCTTTTTCCTTGTGTCATCGTTATGAAGTTGAGCAATAAATAAATGACTAACTGAAAACTAACATAGATACCTTAGATATAGATCAAAAGTTAAAAAAATATGTTGTCGAGGTTCAGTGACTAAAGTTTAGATGATAAAAAAACACACACCAGTCCAGGGAATCCCAATGGCTTTGAAAACTTCTAAGACGAAAGTACATTCACAAAAGAGAAAAATAAAAGAAACCTATGCTATGGGAATACTCGGGAAAAAAAAATTAAAAAGCGTTTTTGTCGGTAAGTAAAAAACATCACAGAATATATAGGGGCCTTATTAGAATGGGTGGTGGGGGCATTTGGATTTTCCTTCTGGAAGAGTATTCGGGCCAATGTGTATGAATATATGAAGTATTCCACGTGAATCCGGGGGACTTTTTCCCTGACCCCGCCAATTCGATTTATTTTTTTGAATCTGATTCCATTGACTCCAAAAGACACCCTGAATTTTTTAAACATTTTTCGGAACAACCATTAGTAAAAAAAAAAAAAATTCCGAAAAAGACGCTCCGATTTAAAAATCGGAAAAAAATCCCAAAAATGCGTGATTATATGTAAAAAAATTCAAGCTATCACCCGCAGTGGAAGTACGATTTTTTCGTTAGCAGTCAAAAAGATTTGTTATTAAGTTCAATTGATGTCGTATTTAGCACAGAAAAAATCATTTCCACTGCGGGTGGAAATTGCAAATTTTTACATATAATCACCCATTTTTGGGAACTTTTTTACATTTTTGAATCGGGGCGTTTTTTTCGGAAAAAAAATGTTTGACTGAAGGTTGGTTCGAAAATTGTTTAAAAAATTCGGGTGTCTTTTAGAGTCAATGGAATCAGATAAAAAAAAATTAATCGAATTGGCGGGGGTCAGGGAAAAAGTCCACCGAATTCACGTGGACTACCTCATATATATTTATGCGTGTGTGTGTATGTGTGTGTATGAATGTAAAAATTATTAATGAATCACTACATTATTAAATTACTGTTTTCTTTGGTGTCTATATCTAAAGTGGTATTTGGGGTCTATCCAAAAAGCAAAGTTTTCACACGAAAATACATACACAGAGGAGAAATATGTTAAAAACCTATGCTCCAGGAATACGCGGAAAAGAATTTAAACATACTTTTTTTTCTGGAGAAGTAAAAAAGATCGTAGAACATAAATGGAGGCGATGCTTATACGTATTGACATGGAACATTTACATTTTTGTTTTGGACGTCAGTTTTCGGCCCGCCCTGTATATATATATATATATATATATATATATATATACATAGAAATAGGCCCTAAATACTACTATAGAAACAAAAAAGATGTTACGTCTATATATATATATATATATATATATATATATATATAAGAATATTAGTCATATTATTTTCTATTTCACGAATATACTGCTCTGCCAAATGGATCATGTTATTCTAATGTAATTTTGCAATCACTTTGGATAATTGAAAAATTACATTAGAATAACATGATCCATTTGGCAGAGCAGTATATTCGTGAAATAGAAAATAATATGACTAATATTCTTTTAATATAATTTTGCGATGAACCAAAGTGACCGAAAACTTTTGACCGATACTGTATATATATATATATATATATATATATATATATATATACACAAATAGGCCCTAAATATCACTATAGATCTAAAAAAGATATATATATGTATATAGATAAAGAAGCCAAAGAACTTGCGCTCGTTGTCCCGAGGGCTGACTCGATCGCTCGATCTCCTTCGATCTCGTTGCTTCGATTAGCATTGATTTGTGGAACATCGTGATTCGCCCGAGGTCGACCCGCTCGTTCACATAGCGATCGCTAGAGCTTCGATGAATAAGGTATATAAACCATAATGTGCCGTGTTGTATATACACATATATTCTTTTCTTCTCTCGTCATGTCGAACTTTCTTTTTTCGTAACTTTCGAGACAGCTCTTAACAACGGCGAAGCTTCAAAAGGATCGACATTGCATCTTTTCTCTTGGTCCTCTATTGGCATCCAGATATTGACCGTCGATTTAAATCAAAATGATCGTGCGACGCGATCGCTGTCATCGCACTGGGAAAGTTTCGAGCAAGTTGCTGGTCCAAAGGGACACACGATCAACTTTCATATACGTATATACATGTTTGACTTTTTAAAAGCTACTTACGAGTGAATATTGTTTTGCACTGATCTTCCTCGTCAAAGGGGGTAAACAAAAAATGTTGGTTTTTAAAAATTTTTTGGTAATTGATGTGTGATATCCAAGACAGCTTTGTAAATGCTTGAAGTTTGTAGTGCACGAGAATCCGTTTTGTATCGCAGTTTGGAAAAAGTTGAACCGCTGCTACCTTCTAGCGAGAAATGGTGGAATTGCCGATGAAACTCTACCGAGCGATGGAACGTAAGCATTCCCAACCTTGTGATTATCCATCGAGCAATAAGCTATTCACTCTTGATACTTTCCAACCGGCAGTCGCTACTTTTATACCTGCTGCTGGGAACTTAGCAACAGTTGGTAACTGTACCGATGGAATCTCGCGCATACGGATTCTATTCGACTGGATTATTGCACGACGAAATGGTGCTTTGTAACTGTATTCAGCGAGAATAATGGTGCAGGCTAGATGATATTCAGATCAGTGAACCGGTTCCAGCGATAGATCTTTCAACCGTAGATTCCCGTCACCAAGGGTCGATAATAGCGCGTTCTACAAGATCGTCCCTGTTCTGCTGGGAAGCTTACAACTGCTGGTAACTTATCAGCAGTTAGTTACGTAGCGGTAGTCGGTAACGTAGCAGCTGTCGGTAACGTAGCAGCCGTCGGTAAGTCCACCGACAAGTTTAGCGATACAAAAGATGGTCTTTCAACCTACCGAGAAAAAGCATACCCTTTCACTTCTCATCGAAGTTTCATCGGCGACCACCAGAGTGAAAGCGGTTCGTGATTCTATCCAGTCCGGCGTCGAGCTGGACGTTTAGAACCGCTGGATAAACGACCAGTCGTGTCCGACGAATCATGATACTTAGATCACTCGATACATTATTATTCACCAGTTCTTTCTAGTTTTCTAAATCTTTCACAAATGAACTTCTACAATCTAATTTTGAATTGAAAATAAGCACCAAACAGAAGTTTCGATGCTAACTGCTCACTGGCACTTCGTGTGAACCCGGCGAATCAGCTGATCGTGCGTAAGATTCGAGGCGAAACGTGAAAGTGAAAGAAAAGGGAAAAAGGCTAAAAATCAAATGCTCGGGGAACGAATGAGAAACGCGAAGCAGCACCAGCCCTGCGTCGAAATCGTCGTAAGGACAGTTGGGGGTTCTTTCTCGGCCGAAAATAATTCCGAAAAATGAGTAAGTGTGATCGAACAATTCTTATTGTGAGAATATTTTTTATTCCTGGATGTTTCTGGAGATAATTAATTTTTCGACAAGAAATAACGTTTAATAAATAAATTCTTCCTTGACCGTCTTTACTTCTATCTAACAGAGCGAATAACAGAACATACCCAACGTAGAAAAAAAAATTAACATCATTTATTCAAGCGGTTAGAATGGTCAAGGCGAGCCAGATGCTTGGGAATTGTGAATTCTTCGGCATCTGCGGCTTTATGAGGATTTTCTCATATCGATTGTTTCAAGGTTTTCATTTTTGTACGGGCTTGCGCATTTTCGGTTTGCCGAATTCATGCATATTTCTGAAAATCATTCCAAAATACTGATTCTATTTATAAGCGCTAATTATTTATTGTAATACGTAATTGTATTAATAGCTGTAGTATAATAACGGGCGGAAAAAGTTAAATCGACGACGAATATTTTCGAGGGAATGAATAATATTAAAAACTAGCAATCAATAGCTGCAAATAAACATTTTTTATTACAATATGAAAACTATAAAACCTATATTTAGAAGTTAATATAAAATTTGTTGTTATTGCAACTCCAGCAGCTTCTTCCGAAATTACTAACGTGATTTTACTAATTTTACACATTTTAATGATTTTACTAATTTTTCCACAACTAATTTCACTTCATTCGTATACTAATTTACTGATTTAGCTAGCTTTCGACTGATTTTTCTAAATGCTGATTTTACTGTTAGCCAATTTTTTAAGTTTTACTAATTTTACTGACATTTACTGATTTTGCCAATAAACCTACTTCGCCTTATTTAACTAATTTTTTTAAACTAAATTACTATTTTTCACTACATTATCAGGTTTTTTACTCAATTGCTAATTTTACTTATCTATGAGCATTTTTTCCGCCACTGATTCCGAAAATACATTAAAAAATGCCTTCGACATTACATGAAATACTCACTACTACATTCTTTAACACACTAATAAAGTATATCATTTTACCGCTGTTATTTCGACTACGTATAAATTCTACTATGAAACTCATCTTCCACTCCGTTAATGGGCAGGTAAATATTTCATTCACCATTATCGGTGTGATAAGTCTTAAGGGGGAAAACACATATAAATGGTCGTAAATGATGAAACATTTCGGGGTTTTTTTTCAATGCAACTACTGGACCAATCGTTTTGAAATGTGTAGGGTATTTTATTGTACATTAGAAGACATGAAAAACATTTTTTTTAATCGACAATAAGTGTTCATCAGCAGCCTGCAGCCAATTGTTGCTGAAGGAATTTCCCCGCGATGTCGAATTGCGGCAGCTGTAGATTTTCAAAAATTCAAAACAAAAATTCAAAAACCATTACATCGTATATAAAAATACGCTGTCGATAAACCAAGAAAAAGTTGAAAAAGTTGAATATTGTAATAATGGCGGCAGTCAGAAAAAAAAGATCGAGTTTTCACCGAAAATTTTCGTGCTTTTCATGCGCAAAATGATTTTTTAATTAAATTTTCCTATCGGATATGGAGGTTTATCGATGAGGGTTTGCGATGATGAGTCTAAAAACCTTCGGTTGAGATGAATCGCATAAATAGATTTTTTTTTTACGCTGCGTCCAGCCGTCCGGTTATCGGGCGAATCAGCGTATGTTATTCGTCCGCATAGCAGCTCAGTTCAGGCGGTTTACGCTGTACCTCGCCCCAAACAAACAATCCCAAACACACAAGCTCAAACAAACCCATACACATCAACCCAAAAAACAAACTCAAAATAACAAACGCAAACAAACCCAAACTCCAAACAACACAAGCCCAAACAAACCAACCCAAACAAAACCAAACAAACCCCTAACATACAAACACAAACTAACCCAAACAAACCAAATGTAAACAAACCAAACCCAAACGCAAACAAACACATGTAAACAACACACTCAAATGACACAAACCCAAATAAACAAACCAAAAAAAACCCAAATCCGAACAAAACCAAACAACCGAAACCAAACAAACCCACACATAACCAACCAACCCAAACCAAACAAGCCCAAACACAACCAACCAATCCAAACCAAACAAACCCAGACAACCGTCCCAACCAACCAACCCAAACCAAACAAACCCAAACACAACCAACCAACCCAAACCAAACAAACCCAAACGCAACCGACCAACCCAAACCAAACAAACCCAAACACAATCAACCAACCCAAACCAAACAAACGCAAACAACCAACCCAAAAATAAACTCAAAATAACAAACGCACACAAACCCAAACGCCAACAAACACACCCAAACAATACAAACCCAAACAAACCCAAACATACGAACGCAAACAAACCGAACGCAAACAAACCAAACCCAAACGCAAACATACACACCTAAACAACACATACCCAATTAACACAAACGCAAATAAACAAACCAAAAAAACCCAAACCCAAACAAAATCAACCAATCCAAACCAAACAAACCCAAAAACAACCACCCAACCCGAACCAAACAAACGCAAACATAACCAACCAACCCAAACCAAACAAACCCAAACAACCAACCCAAACACAACCAACAAACCCAAACGAAACAAACCCAAGCAACCAACCCAACCCAAACAACCAACCCAAACCAAATAAACCCAAACAGCCAACCCAAACAAAATTAGAAAGATTTTATTCGGATGACTACGTGTAAGTTATTCTTTTGGAGAATACAATTCAACACATTCTATCCGGACGATTATATACATGTTATTCGTCCGGATACTAGCTTACGCGAATCACAATAATATGTACACCTACTGGATATACGGCGTGAACTGAGCCACCATCCGGACGAATAACATACGTTTATTCGGCCGATAACCGGACGGGGAGGCACTCCGTTTTTTTATCGGTGCCGCAAATTTCGAAAATTCGCTCAGCAACAACTGGCTGCAGGCTGCTGATGAACACTTATTTTCGATTTGAAAAAAAAAAATGTTTTTCGTGTCTTTCAATGGCAATAAAATACCTTACAAATTTCAAAACGATTGGTTCGGTAGTTGCGTTGGAAAAAAATTCCGAAATTTTTCGTCACTTTCGATCATTTATAGGTATTTCCCCCCTTGATATTATTAAAACTGCTGCGATCGTGCGCATTCTCCTTATTGATAGCCCATGAGTCATGTATTCATTTCAACAATTTCTGATCGAGGAGGACGATAGAATGCTCAATATAATGGAATTCAATCTTTCACTCCCACTCTCAACACCGGCAGTGAGGTCATACACCCACCTGTTTTGTTGCCTTCCTTCTCTTTTTTCCCACACGTATTAAATAGCAATCTCCACTGCCTCCGTTACGTTCCTCCGCTTTTTTTTTTCTTCCTTTTTTTCCATACATATACGGGCACCGTATGGTGAAAGAAATCTCGCCGCGTAGTGAGAACGACTTCCGGCGTCGATACGAGCCGACTTAGCGCGCTTTATTGAAACTTTGCCTTTCAGCGTTTCGATGCTCGACGACGATGGCAACGAGAGGTACCTTCATCGTCGTCGCTGGCTGCTCAATTCTCCTCGCCTTTTCCGGTATTTCGGCGACCTCCGTGATCAACGATCATCCCCATTATTCCGATTTTTACCGTGATATCGATCTTCCCAAAAATCATATGAAATATTATTTCAATTCGTTTCCCAAAATCGCCGAACGATGCAGAAACGATTCGACCTGTCCTTATAAGGTGAGATCCCATCTTGATTTTTTTTTCATTATAACTGTGTCCAACTGACTTTTTTCGTCTTATACGTTGTAATTACAGCTGCGAAAATGTCGTAATAAGGCAAAGTTTTGTAAATGTTGAAAATAATGTCAATGTTATTAGTTATAATTTTTTCTAGTACAAATGCATTTGAGCATGTGGCTGTCATGCAATCTAAAATAATACTCATAGCATTCTTCTCATAATAAAAAAAAATAATGATAATGTTAACAATACGATTTAATAATGTTTCGCAGTGAAAAGAAACTGACTGCACACCCGGAGCAATCCAATCGGATAATAATAATAATAATAATAATAATGCTTTAAAGTAACAATAAAATTGTTCTTATTATTAAATTATTAAAGCCATGATATAAAAAAATGTAATGTAATGTAAAACATGTAGGTGGATATTAATTTTAACGTGTCATAAAAAACAATGTTATAAATAAAATTAATGAATTTAATAAAATTCAGTTAGAGAATGCCAATTAAAAAAAAAAAGGAATCGAACTTTAATAATGATAATTTCTTAATTAAGAAGGAATAATTAGTATTTAGTAATGCCAAGAATGCTAAGAAATTCCAATTATTCGTATCCATTTATTTTATGTCGAATAGCGAATCGTTTACTATTTTTCTTTTCTCGCCAGAATGAACTCGACGAGCGAGCGTGCTGGGGCTACGAGGCGGATTGCAAGTTGGAAAATGCATTCTCCGTTCCTCATTGTCCCGGTGACCACAAGGGATGGGTCGCTACGAAAAGAGCGCAAATCGAAACGTTTTACTCACAGGGTGACTTTGGCTACGTCAGGGATCAGAGGAAAGAAATGATGGTGCTTTGCGAGCCACTTTTCTTGGTGAGTACCCCGAGGATCCTTCTTTCCATAATTTTTCGAGCCAACGTGACACTCGAGATTTTTCCGTTAAACGAGCTCGACCGAATTGCTCGAAATGTGCAAAGCTGAATGGGTTTTAGATATTAATTTAATTGAATTTATTTTTATTTCATTTTATTTAATTTCCCTTCATTTAATTCAATTTCATTTCATTCGTGGGACTTAGGTATTAATTTAAACTATGTACTTAATTATAATTACAGTCAACGGACATAACAAATATCGTTAAAAAAAGCAACAAAAGAGTACAAACCAATAAACCAATGAACGATGAATAGAAACAAAAATTGATAAATAATCGTTAGTTCTGGGTAATTTTGTCATTATCATAAATGGTCTTTGTTTTTTTTGTCTATGTAGTTTTTATGACAGATTAAAATGATGACGAAAGAGCGCTCGTCATTTTCACAGTAGCCCAACCCCTTAACTGATTCGTGAAATTGCTTTTTTTTTAGTTGAAACTGGCTTTAACTAACATTCAAATTTATCTATCAGTAAATTTTACCCTTCATCAGGAAAAACTAATTGTAACGAAAGCGTTCAGTTAGCACTAGTTGTTACCAGGTAAAACGCATTTAACGGGTTACTTCTAGCTTGTTGCCGGGAAAAAGAGAAACTTTCGTGAGTTCTCCTGGGAAAACGTGTGCAATATTTTGATTTTTTTTACATCAAAGAGTACGGTTCCTCGTATCTTTTCCAATGTTTGTGTTGATAAATATTGATAAATGTGGTGCACGCGATTATTTGTGCAGACCAATGTTTTGAAACTGAAAAAAATCAAATTCATTTAGTTTTTACGTGAAACTATCTCGCGCTTAGACGAGGGATTCAATAAAATATTGATTTTTGGAAGAATGGCCGTAGGTCAAAATAAAGGTATCGTTTTTCGGTGATAAAACCACGCTACCTTCATTGATAAAACAAACTATGCATCGGGAAAAAATTTCTTCGTACGAGCTCTGCTTCTTTATATGTAAAAGAAGCTAATTATTGCAACTGTTGCAGCCTTGTATTAAATAACTAACTTAATTTTACTAATTTCACTAATTTTACTCATTTTTTAAAACTAATTTTACTCATTTTTCAGAATACTAACGTACTTATTTTTCAATTTTTTGAATCCTGACTGTACTGATTTTACGGTTTGCCACTCTCTCTGGTATCACTAACTTTACCAACATTCCCTAATTTTGCCAACTTACTCAGTTTTACTAATTTCTTGGTTGAATTAATGATTCCACTCACGTTTATCAAAATACTGATTGTACTAATTTTTATACCAATTGCTGATTTTTTAAACAAACTAGTATCTTTCAAATAGTAAATTACTAATTTTTCAACCAAATAACTGACTTAGTTTTACTAATTTCACGAATTTTACTCATTTTTTAAAACTAATTTTACTCATTTTTCAGTATACTAACTTACTTATTTTTTCAATTTTTGAGGGAATTTTTGAATGCTGAGTGTACTGATTTTACGGTTTGCCACTCTCTCTGGTATCACTAACTTTACCAACATTCCCTAATTTTGCCAACTTACTCAGTTTTACTAATTTCTTGGTTGAATTAATAATTCTACTCACGTTTATCAAAATACTGATTGTACTAATTTTTATACCAACTGCTGATTTTTTAAACAAACTAGTATCTTTCAAATAGTAAATTACTAATTTTTCAATCAAATAACTGACTTAGTTTTACTAATTTCACGAATTTACTCATTTTTAAAAACTAATTTTACTGATTTTTCAGAATACTAACTTACTTATTTTTTCAATTTTTGCGGGATTTTTTGAATGCTGACTGTACTGATTTTACGGTTTGCCACCCTCTCTGGTTTCACCAACTTTACCAACATTCCCTAATCTTGCCAACTTACTCAGTTTTACTAATTTCTTGGTTGAATCAATAATTCCACTCACGTTTATCAAAATACTGATTGTACTAATTTTTATACCAATTGCTGATTTTTTAAACAAACTAGTATCTTTCAAATAGTGAATTACTAATTTGTCAACCAAATTACTAACTTCTCTTAGAGTACTAATTTTTTGTACTAAATTACTAATTTTCGAATAAATTACTATATTAAGTAGCCGCGGTCCAAAGTGATAGGATCGATTTTCGGTGAAAAGGAGGCTCCGTTATCGCTGATAAAAAAATTATCAGCAAATATTTTTGCACTGTTATATTTTGAAAATCCGTCGAAAACGAAAAAAGGGATATTTTCAAAAAATTCTACTAGGTGTAAGCCGTTGAACGATTTAACAACGAGTATAAATTCTTTTTTCTTGCCCAATTCTATTTGCTTCTCAGGATGACTCGAGCTTCGAGTGTACCGAGCATTTGAGATTTTGCAGGGGCAGAAATATCATGATAAACTTTACCGATCTCGCCCAGCGAAACGAGCCGATAAGATACAAAATGGACGTCCTTAAGGAAGGACAAATTGGCGGTTATTGCACGTAAGAAGTCACAGATTCAACTACAACAATCGGTGGAATTGCTTAATAAACGAGACAATTTGTTGATTGGAATCCATTGCCCGTTTCTGGTCCTCGTAGGCTGAAGGAGAAGCGACTCACAGATAACGCCGATCACATAAGCGCTCTTCAATCTTGGGGACCGGAAGTACGAAATTTTCGCAAATTGGCAAGGCGACCGATTGTCGATGGCGATTGCGACGTTGTGATCGAGAAACCGACGTATTTGATGAAAATCGATGCGAGTAAGCGTTTGCGACATGTTCAACTCGTCTAGCAAGTTTGTCTACTATTGTTCTTTGTTATTTTCAATTTTACGTTGAAAAATCTTATCATTGTACGTTTGTTCTTCCGGCTTTTTGATAACCTATAAATACATAGCGAAACTACATATTTTTCTCGTTTAACGAGCAATATTATTATTCTTGTTATTATTATTATTATTATTATTATGACAAATCACGATTCATTTACAAAAAAATTGTTTATTCGATCATATTTTCATTTTATTTACTAGTTATTGTTAAAATTAATCTGTAAATAAAGTCTATCAGCTTAATTTATTTTATTTGTTATAGTCAGATTTAAGTAAATGTTCAATTTTTTATTTTAAAAAAATTCAATAATGATTGTAGAATTTTTCTTCTCGCTGCAATAGCCGAGTTATTTTTATAACAATTTCAAATTGTTGCAACAGTAATCACGATAGATAGAAAATATTCAATTACATATAAATATTGTCTATATTGTTCTTATTGTCATTGTTGTTCGTATTATTATTATCAATACAAGTTACGTTTTATTTTTTAATTAAAAAATAATCGATCAAATAAAATGACAATTCTCCTTAATAGTTACTGTTAAATTTGATTTTATCAATTTTATTTCTCAACACAATAATAATAGCGATAATTTCCTTGTCATTACAATAATTGGCTTATTTTTCGAATACTTCAAAAATATCGCAATAGTAATCATGATAATTGAAAATGTTGAATTTCATGTCGTTATTATTATTGATGTTGTTGATTATTAAAATGAATTATGGTTTCTTGTTAAATAAAAAATGATTCTATAAAATTAATCGTTGATTCTCTTCACGACTTATTGTTCAATTCCATTCATTTTCCATTATTTATTTTATTACCTTTCATCAGATTCGAATAATCGTTTGATATTGATTTACACATTATTTTGACCACGCAATAAGAGTTATAATAATTTGCTTGTCGTTGCAATGATTTACCGATTGTCATAATTTCTCCAGCTGATTGTAGAAATAATGATGATAATTAAAAATGTTCACCTTCACATTGTCATTACTCTTAACCATATTGACTACGATTTTTCTTCCGCTTGCTCAGCAGTGGCAAAACGATGATCATTAAGGCCTTAGGCCACAGTAACGGGGATAAAATCATGTGCGAATTTAACAATTTTTTTCGTATGAAACAGTGATTCACTCGCAAAGTTTATTACACATCTATTGAGTATGAATATCAAGCTGTTAGAATTTTTTTTTGGTAATTATTCGGAAAATGACTCCCACCCCACCCCCCTCTAGGGTGGGGGGATTTATAAATTTTGATTTCCTGAAAACGATGGTGAAGAGAAATCGCGGCGGTCAGCCTCCCCTAAAAAGTTATGGGGTTTCAAAATTCGCGGAAATACCAACGCAGATAAATCAGTAGCTGCTACTGAAGCAGGTGGCTACTGGACCACGGGGGGTCTGGTAGCACCCAAATAAACCCAAACAAACCCGGCCCTCCGTGGGGGCTTTGCCTCCTCCACCCTGCCGTGGGGGGGTGGCGAACCCCCCGTGGTCCAGTAGCGACTACCAATTTATCTGCGTTGGTATTTCCAACCCCAAACCCAAAACCAAGCAAACCCAAACGAAACCGGTCCTCCGTGGGGGCTCTACCCCCTCCACCCCGCCGGGGGGGCGGACCCAGGCGGTCCAGTAGCGACTACTGGTTTATCTGCGTTGGTATTTCCAACCCTAAAACCCAAAACCAAACGAACCCACACAAACCCGGCCCTCCGTGGGGGCTCTGCCCCCTCCAGCCCGCCAGGGAGGGGGGGGGGCGGACCCCCCCAGTGGTCCAGTAGCGACTACTGATTTATCTGCGTTTGTATTTCCAACCCCAAAACCAAACAAACCGAAACAAACCCGGCCCTCCGCGGGGGCTCTGGTCCCTCCACCCCGCCGGGGGGGGGGGGCAAACCCCCCCGTGCTCCAGTAGCGACTACTGGTTTATCTGCGTTGGTATTTCCAACCCTAAACCCAAAAGCAAACAAACCCAAACAAAGCCGACCCTCCGTGGGGGCTCTGCCCCCTCCACCCCGCTGGGGGCGGCGGACCCCCCCGTGCTCCAGTAGCGACTACTGGTTTATCTGCGTTGGTATTTCCACGAACTTCAAAGCCCCATAACTTTTTATGGGGGGGGGGGGGGGATGACCGCCGCGATTTCTCTTCACCGTCGTGTTCAGAGGGTCAACATCTATTAACCCCCCTCCACCTTCCACCCCCCTCCGGGGTGGGGTTCATTTTCCGAATAATTACCATTTTTTTTTCGATGCACAAAATGACCGACTACTAATATTTTCTTTTGTCGTCTTTTTTTAGACGCTCCGCGGCGTGACATTTAGCATCCACAATTTTTTACCTAGAACAAAAAACAAAAATTTTCGTCAATCTACATTAGATTACCTACGGTAGTATGCAAGGAATGTAAAAAATATTGTTTCATTCAGAAGTTGTAGGTGCTTGAACTTAAGAAATGAATTTTCAGTGAAAAATATCGTTATCACTGCTCATAGACTGCTCATAAAATGAAAAGTTTTCGATTAAGGCGTTACCCTCACTTGTAGCGCAAAAAAGGCCTTTTTCATGAATTTTTTTAAAGAAAACTACCAAACTTTTTTTATCGATCAATATACCATCTTAAAGAACACATCTTGAAGAACTTTCAGTAATTTTTTTTATTGAAAAATATTACATTGTTTAGTGGCAAATGGCCGTCAATGAAATAATGTTTTTATATACACGGTTTGCGGTGACCAACATTGCGGCGAAGTGGATCATCTGAAAAAAAAATGCGGATGGATTTAGTCAAATATAAGTATAAACTAGTCTTTAATCGAAGGATTTTAAAAAATATTCATTTTTCACAAAATGGCGGACAGTCAAAGTTAATGGTTCGATTTTAACGGAAAAAAACGGCCGTTTTTTGGCTATAAAACGGCCATTTTTTTTCGAAAAAAAAAATCGAACGATCAAAGACCACATTTTTATGTATTAAATAAGCCTGCAAAATTTCAAGGAGATCAGTTCATTAGTGTTCGAGTAATCTTGGTCACCGACTTCAGAAATGCCATTTTGAGAAAAACGCGTTTAAAGTTTCAATTTCAGTTCTTCAATTCACGGATTCTTCTCTTTCAACGCTCATATCTCAGTCAATTTTGTTCGGATCGACTTGAAATTTGCAGGACATATTCTCAGATACTTATACTTCAAAAAAATGCAATATAAAAATCGATTTTTCCTAAATCGCAAGTGGGGTTAAGCCCTTAATCAGAAATTCCGTACGTACTTCTCTGCGAAATGCAATTAGGAACATAACTTTTAAATTTGAAGTAAATCGAGTGAAAATTGTGGAAGTTATTTGTCACGCCAATTGGAAAAAAGCTGTTTCGAGAAGTTTCGAGTGGTCCGCCATATTGTACATCGAAAAAAAATATATATATTTTTTCTGACAACTTGACATTCATACTAAATAGACGGTTAATTAATTTTATGAGTGAATGACTTTTTCATACGAAAAAAAAATTGTTAAATTCGCAGATGATTTTAAACCCGTTATTGTGGCCTAAGGCCTTAGCGTCACCGCTATCCGCCCGATAATTCTACACGCTGTCTCTGTTGCAGCAGTCAATTTATACCACCACTTCTGCGATTTCTTCAATCTTTACGCTTCGCTTCACGTGAACTTATCGCATCCGTCGGCGTTCACGACCGATAATCACGTTATGATATGGGAGAGTTACAGGTAAAGTTTCGCTTTTCGCCGCGAGCGAAAGCAGTGAGACCTACGAAAAAAATAAGAAACTGTCACGAGCCGCAAGGAGCGAGAAAATTGTCCTCGAACGTTTTCCAGCCGAACGGCACAATAAAAACGAAAAAAAATAACTTTTCAGTTACCGTTCAGCGTTTCAAGACACCTTCGAAGCGTTCACGAGAAATCCTTTGTGGGACTTGAAGACTTTTCGCGGGAAGACGGTGTGCTTCAGAAATTTGGTCCTACCGCTGCTGCCTCGAATGATTTTTGGACTCTACTACAACACTCCTCTCGTAATTTTCGTTTGCCCTATTTGTATCTTCGACGGTGGCCATTTTGCACGATCGACGATGGAGGGTCGAATTATTTTTACAGATTTACGGCTGCGAGAAGAGCGGTTTGTTCAAAGCTTTCAGCGAACACTTGTTGCATCGTCTTCGCATTCCTCTGCACGAGAGAAAATCCCCGAGAATTCGCGTCACTCTGCTCAGCCGAGAGACGAAGTACAGAAAGATACTGAACGAGGACGAGCTCGTCGATGCGCTCAAGGAAAATCCGGAATACCGCGTCCAAAAGGTGAGTGAATTTGGAAACGAAATGAGCGACGAGACTCGATTCTCCTTGAAAGTCCCTATACGTCAGTGAAAATTCCTCACGTTTATAGGCAAACCTGAAAGTCCCTAGAAGTTCCTTGAAATGTACCAATAAAACGTAGACGGAAAGCAAAAAGTCCCTAGAAGTACCTTGGAATGTACCAATAAAACTAACACGAAAAACGAAAAGTCCCTAGAAGTACCTTGGAATGTACCAATAAAACTAACACGGAAACCGAAACCTCCCTAGAAGTTCCTTGAAATGTACAAACAAAACTTACACGGAAACCGAAAACTCCCTAGAAGTTCGTTGAAATGTACCAATAATACGTACACGGAAAGCGAAAAGTCCCTAGAAGTTCCTTGGAATGTACCAATAAAACGTACACGGAAACCGAAAACTCCCTAGAAGTTCGTTGCAATGTACCAATAAAACGTACACGGAAAGCGAAAAGTCCCTAGAAGTTCCTTTGAATGTACCAATAAAACGTACACGGAAGGCTAAAAGTCCCTAGAAGTTCTAAGAAATGTACCAATAAAACGTACACGGAAAGCGAAAAGGCCCTAGAAGTTCCTCGAAATGTACCAATAAAACTAACACGGAAGCCGAAAAATACCTGGAAGTTCCTTGAAATGTACCGATAAAACGTACACGGAAACCTAAAAGTCCCTAGGAGTTTTTTGAAATGTACCAATAAAAAGTAACACGAAAACCGAAAAGTCCCTGGAAGTTCCTTGAAATGGATCAACAAGACTTACGGGGAAACCGAAAAGTCCCTAGATGTTCCTTGAAATTGACCAATAAAATGTACACGGAAACCGAAAAGTCCCTAGAAGTTAATTGAAATGTAGCAATAAAACTAACACGGAAACCCGAAGGTCCCTAGAAGTTCCTTGAAATCTACCAAAACAACTTATAGGGAAACCGAAAAGTCCCTAGAGCTTCCTTGAAATGTATCAATACAACTTATACGAAAACCTAAAAGTCCTTAACAGTTCCTTGTAATGGACCAATAAAATGTACACGGAAACCTAAAAGCCCCTAGAAGTTCCTTGGAATGTACCAATAAAATGTACACAGAAACCTAAAAGTCCCTAGAAGTTCCTTGAAGTGTACCGAAACAACTTATAGGGAAACCGAAGAGTCCCTAGAAGTTCATTGAAATTGATTATTATAATGCAAAACCCCAGAGTTATTAGAAGCCCTTCGAAGTTTACCAAATTTTAAACGCAAGCATAAAAGTCCCTAGAAACCCCTAGAAATGTACCAAACTTACAAGAGACACTTGAAATTGATCGAATTAATGTGGTACCCCAGAATCCCTAGAAGTCCTTTGAAATTTAACAAATTCTAAACGCAAGCATAAAACTCCCTAGAAACCCCTAGAAATTTACCAAACCTATAAAATACACTGAAAGTCCCTAGAAGTCCCTAGATGTCCGTTTGAATTCCTCAAGTTTATATGGAACGTAGAAGTTGCTCGAAATTGATTAATTTATTGCGGAACTCCAGAGTCCTCAGGAGCCCTTCGGAGATGAACAAAATCTAAGCACCAACCATAAAAGGCTATAGAAACTCTTCGAAATTTACCAAACTTATAATAAACACTAAAAGTCCCTAGAAGTCCCTAGGCGCCTGTTAAAATTCCTCAAGCCCACAGGGAACCCTAAAAGTTCCTAGAAGGTCCTCGTATCGATAAAACTTATACGGAAACGTGGAAGTCCCTAGAAATGCCTTTAAATTCATCCAAATTATATGGTACCACAAAAGTCCCTAGAGCTCACTTGAAATGTATCAAATTTACACGAAACCTCTGAACTCCTTTGAAATTTATCAAATGTACACTAATCCCCAAAATTCTATAAAAGTCCCTTGCAGTTCCTGACCATTGCTCCATCGTAACGAATCTTTTTTTTTTCCTTTCACTCTTCTTTCAGGTCGTTTACAACAGAGATATGAGTTTCAAAAAACAGCTCGAGACAACGAGGAATACGGACATTTTCATTGGAATTCACGGTGCCGGACTCACCCACGCAATGTTCTTACCCGATTGGGCGGCAATGTTCGAATTGTAAGTTTTCTTTTTATTTTAAAATTCGACAATTTTATTCAGCTCTTCACTTTGACGCTGCAGATACAACTGTGAGGATGCCAGCTGCTACAAAGATCTCGCGAGGCTTCGAGGTGTCAAGTACTTCACTTGGGAAAACGACGAAAAATTGGTTCAGCAAGATCCGGTGAGAGAAAAACATTTATTCCTATGATTTTTTTCAATTCTCTAGCTTTTTTATACAGACAGGCGGAAATTTTTTTTCAAATTTTTTAACAGAAAATCGTCATTTTATTATTTTACAAAAATCAGGTATTTGAAAATGTATCATCCGAACAAAATCCTTTACGGGCGAAAGTATTTATTTTAGTATGAAAAGAAATTAAAGAAATTTCGATAGTCTATAAGTTTATTACGATTATCTAGTTATTGAAACGAAAAATACCATTTTTTCGCGAAAAATCAAGATTCTCAATTTGAGCATACCTTTTTTTTTCATTTGCGAAATACAAAAAAGAGAATTAGAAAATTTCACGTGTTCAAGTGAGTCTCGATTTTGCGAAACATGGGATTTTTCGTTCGTCGAATCGAAACTATACATCGGAAAAAAAAAAAATTCGTTGGAAAACGATATTTTTACGTCGAGAAGGAGCTCTGAAAAATTCAGAAAGATCGATGCAGTAGCTTTCGAGATATTTTGATCACCGACTTTGAGAACGTTAGGGAACATTTACAAGATTGTATACGGTCAAAATGTGTTGGTTTTGAAAAAAGTGATTTTTCGACTTGTACAACTAGACGTAACCCCTTTCAGCCTGAAATTACGAAAGAACAGACCAGACACGATGATTGCTTTTTTTATCCCAAGGGGACTCATCCCGACGGAGGTGCCCACGCGAAATTCACCAATTACAGTTTCGACGTGGACGAATTCGTGAGAATAGTCTCGAAGGCTGCGAAGCACGTGGGGAGCAACGAAAAATTTCGCGAATTCGTCGACCGAAGAGGTAAAAATGCGAAGACCAAAGTGAACGACAAAGCTACGGGTAAGGACGAACTTTGACCGTTTATTCGTTTTGGAACATCGAGGAAAATGTTTCAGTGTTCCTACTGTCAATGAAAATTCGCCGTAGCGCGAAAATATTACAGTGATCGATAACATTCCTGAAGTATTAAAAAAAAAAATAATAAATGAACACAGCGAGTGCTCGGATAATTATATATTTAATAGACTAATGGAGAATCGCGACTATTATTTTTTTTACACATGTTTAGAAGTGTACATAAGATGTATGGATTGCTATAAAGCAGAAGAAAGATTGCCAATTACTTGAAGGTTCGATTCAATTATTTATTGATACATTTGTATTGTTCGATTGACGATTCGATGAATAAATGATGATCGTCTCGTTTCACGTGTATATTTTTATTACAACGCTAAATCCGAAGAAACTTGGAACTACTAAATAACCGATCATTTTGACAGTTTTGTCATTTATTTTTTCATATAGGCTTATCATTTCGTTTTATATCGCGGTATTTCGTGTGTGTTTTTTTTCCAAATTTTTTTTTCCAAATCCGAAAGTTCTTTTTTTCAGATCCTGTTGAAAATTCCATGCAAAAATATTATTCGTTCAGCAAAGGACATTTTCATACCATTTAATAAAAATGATTATCCGATTCCCTTTTATTATTATTATTTTTTTGCTATATCAAGGTCATCCGAAGGTCACGGGACGTCGCTTTTGTTTGTAGACATAAGTGGAAAAGGGCTTAAAAATGGGGGTTCTCGTTTGAAAAACACGCGAGTGACCTTGAAATCGTTTTAACACGTTCGATTGGAAAGAATTTTTTTTTTTCAACAACAGACGAGCTAAAGATTCGGATAAATCCGGTGAATTTTATTTTTCGTAATTTTTGTCAGTCTGGATTTAACACTTAGAGGCAAAATTACGATTATCCTCTAGGATATAAAATTGAAGGACTTTTTTTCACGAGCCAATGACGAGTAAAACCACCTACCCTATTTAGTTATCAACGAACCCTCGGCGAATGTCATTTTCGTAATATTGAATCGTAACTAACGTAACAATGGAATTTAATATTAAATTGTAACTAGATCCTTCGATTGTCCAGTATCGAACGCAATTCCGAATACCTTTCTATCGAATTGCGTTTCTCGTCGTAACCGCGCATCACCTTTTGCCAAATCTGTTCAATCGATTTCGCGTAGCAACGATGCCACAAAGTTATTAGTTTATGCCTAGTTGTCACAGTCGAAAACAGCTCATTCCAAGAATATTTTTCATGGAAAATCGTGATGATAAATTCGCACGAAAATTACGTACTTGCACGAGTGTCATCTGAAGAACACTGGGTAATTTTTTTGTGGAAAGATATTCAAGGGATCTTCTCACTTTGGACACTAAAAAAAGGTTACTTTCGTGACTTTTTTTTCATACGTTTACATTATAGATATCGATATAAAAGTTGTTACACTTCATAAATACAGTTTCGAAATACATTTTTAAAAAAATCATTTATTTAAGTCACTATTTATAGACGAAAATGGTAGTTAAACAAATGTCCTAAAAATGGCAAGTCTGCGCTGTTGATGAAATCTTGGGGATGGAGCATTCGGAACAAAAAAAAATCAAACGGTTTTAGATTCAGTATGTCAATGGCTGTGGCGCATATCGTACGATTTTTTATATATGCAAAAATTAAAAAAACGGCGGACATTTTTTCGAAAATACAATAAAAATGCGTTTTTCACCGTTTTTGGCAAAAAAATCGTATACGTAAAAATATAAAAAAATCTTTATATGCGATATAGCTATAGTTGTAAAGTATATGTGGTTAAAATTTCATAAGGTTCGGTTCAGTAGTTTCGAAGAATTTATCAACAAGCCGTCGAAAAACGTTGTTTCGAGAAAAACTCGTTCAAAGTTTGTTTGGGTTACACAAGTACATGAAATTTTTTTAAAATTTATTTCCAAAGCGTATTTGCGAAGTGTAAAAACTTTTATATCAATAGCTATAATATAAGCCTATCAAAAAAAATCACGAAAATATCCTTTTTTACGTCTAAAGTGAGGAGGCCCCTTAATTATAATCGATTTACAACGTCGAGCAATGCCCTTGTGAACGAGGTTATCGGATATAAATAAATCAAAGATTTCGTTAGTATTTTAGTTTAGCCTATGATTGATCGAAGGAATTTCCGAAATATCAAGTTTAAAAAAAATTGCGAGTGTTCAAAGAGTCTTGATTTATGCGAAAAAATGAGCATTTTTCGTTCATCAAATCGAAAGTTTACATTGGAAGAAACATCCTTCGATGAAATACTATATTTTTATGATAATTCTTTAGATAAGTGATTTTTCCGAGAAAAGAGCCTAAATTTGTTTCGCTGTTTTCTCATTTATTGAGTTATAAATGATGATACTCACTCGGGCGAAGCTGAAATGCACCCCCCCCTCCCCATTAAAAGTTATGGAGTTTTTAAATTCGCGGAAACACGTGATAAAATAGGGATTTTTTTTTTATTTCGACGCTTATATGTATTTATAAATTCCTATTCACTTGTGAATAGGAATTTATAAATAAAGTAAATAAATTCCTATTCACAAGTGAATAGAGAATAAATAATGTAAATAAATTCCTATTTACGAGTGAATATGAATTTATTTGTATTCACATGCATGCACACAAATACAATTGTATTCACAAATATTCTCAGCATACGAATAGATTCACAGAAAAAATTGTGAATATTCACAAAAAATGTGAATATTTACAAAAAATCCTGTGAATTAAAAAAAATCCACATAAAAAACTGTTAATGCTAATGTATTCACAAAAAATTGTAAATACAAAAAAATCACGAAATAAATTGTGATTTTTTTCGTATTAAAGACAAATTAAAATCAAATTCACAATTAGATTAAAATTTACACCACAAGTGACTTCGTACGTATTTTGAGAGAAAAACATTGTGTTGAGGCAAATAAATTTTTGCACAAAAAGTAATATTTGCAAAAATTTCTTTGCCCCGACGCAATGTTTTCTCTCAAAATACGTAAGACCTCACTTTTGGTGTAAATTTTGATCTAATCATCGTGACATCAAATAGATTCACAGAAAAAATTGTGAATATTCAAAAAAAATGTGAATATTTACAAAAAATCCTGTGAACTAAAAAAAATTCACACTAAAAACTGTGAACGCTAATGTATTCACAAAAAATTGTAAATACAACAAAAATCACAAAACACGTTGTGATTTTTTTCGTATTAAAGACAAATTAAAATCAAATTCACAATGATTAGATTAAAATGGACACCAGTTCTTACGTCTTTTGAGAGAAAAACATTGTGTTGAGGCAAATAAATTTTTGCACAAAAAGTAATATTTGCAAAAATTTCTTTGCCCCGACGCAATGTTTTCTCTCAAAATACGTAAGACCTCACTTTTGGTGTAAATTTTAATCCAATAATCGTGAATTTGATTTTACTTCGTCTTAAATACGAAAAAAATCACAAGTTATTTTGTAAATTTTTTTGTATTTACAATTTTTTGTGAATACATTTGCATTCCCAGATTTTTATGTGATTTTTTTTTTATTCACCGGATTTTTTCTGATAATACACATTTTTTGTGAATATTCACAATTTTTTCTGTGCATTCATTTATACGTTCAGAATATTTATGAATACAATGGTATTTGTATTCGTATTAACAACAAGTAAAGTATGAACAAATTTGTATTTATATTCGCACGAAAATCGCGATGTGAATCGTCTGCCACGAGGGTCTAAAATTTCATTTGAACTTTGCATCGATACATGGCGACAGTGGCAACGGTGCATAGAGCGATGTAGGCAAAGATGATGATGAGGGCCTGGCGTTCATCGGCGTAGAGAGTTTTGACGATCATATTGACGAGGCCGGTGAGAAGATTGGCGAGCAAAAAGAACGCGAGTCCGTTGTAATTGACAGCTTCGAAGATCTCGGGGACTCGTCTGACGGTCGTTTTCTCATTGGGTTCAGCGTCAAGATCGAATCCCACTCGTTTTGTCCTTCCCCGATCGGCGGGCTTCCTCCGGTTGGCTCGTTCGTCGTCGGCCGCGCTGGCGATCAGGTCCGTCACGATTTCCACGAGTAGCACGAGGGTCATCAGAATGCAGGCCAGGTTGACGATCCAGCAGCAGTATCCAGCATTGGCCAAACGTCTGGAGACGCCGAACCTCGAGTCGCAGTAGAGAGTCGCGGCGCACGCCTGAACGGCGACGAGTGACATTTTCACGCAAAGTACCATCGAGTCGTTGTACTCGAAGTCAATGGGCTGGCCAAAGAGCCGCAGGTTCACCGTGCAAGGGCCACCGGAAGTTCCGTTACCTTTCCCATCGTTCTCATAAGTGGAGCTGATCAAGCGTCCAATGGCGACACCCACGAGGTAGAGGCCAACGTAGCCGGGCACCGAGCTGAGTCCCTCGCGATTGGCGGAGACGAAATCGTTCCTTGGCGAGTCCCCGAGGACCCAGCCTTTCAGACCTGCCGCGTTGAGGGCCCACTCGTGCATCCCTATCGTACAAACTCCCAGGACCAGCGAGTAACGCGAACCGAACACGCTCGCCACCGTGCTCGCGAGCATCTTCGCGAACGCCAACGTCGCGAAGAAGTTCCAATGGACACCGTACTCGGTCACGTGGGTCTGATAGGACGATAACTCAATCGCCGCGAAACGCCCGATCGCAAGGATCAACAAGGGCGCCGAATTCCTCACGCAGGTCCTCGAGTTTCTACGCATTCGCGTCATCAGCGAGCCCGATGCTTCATGGCAGCTTCGGCTCTCGGGTGCCACGAGGGCGTTCGCGATCACGAACAAACCGACACCCGTGTCCATCAGGCTGTAACCGTTGCTCTCGGTTTTTGCAAACTTGCGGGGAAACACGCGAAAATCGACCGCGAGGATGCAAACGGCCGTTATCAGGTTGGTGAGCGCGCGGAAGTTCGTGATGAACGGCCTCCTGCTCGTGAAGCAACGCACGGGACGTTTGGTGGCTGCGGTTTGGTCGCTCTGTGCAAAAATCGGTTTCCATGGGGTTGATTATTTTTGGGGGTGGTGGTAGATTTTGGGATGATAACAGTTCATTTTGTGATGATAACAGTACATTTTGGGATGATAACAGTTCATTTTGGGATGATAACAGTTCATTTTGTGATGATAACAGTACATTTTAGGATGATAACAGTTCATTTTGGGATGATAACAGTACATTTTGGAATGATAACAGTACATTTTGGAATGATAACAGTTCATTTTGGGATGATAACAGTTCATTTTGTGATGATAACAGCACATTTTAGGATGATAACGGTTCATTTTGGAGTGATAACAGTACATTTCGGGATGATAAGAGTTCATTTTGGGGTGATAACAGTACGTTTGGGGATGCTAACAGTCCATTTTGGGATGATAACAGTACACTTTGGGATGATACAGTACCCTTTTGGATGATAAAAGTACATTTAGGGATGATAACAGTACACTTTGGGATGATAACAATACACTTTTGAATGATAACAGTACCTTTTTGGATTATAACAGTACATTTTGGGATGATAACAGTACATTTTGAAATGATAACAGTCCATTTTTGGATGATAACAGTACACTTTGGGATGATAGCAGTACAAAGTCGGAAGACGATGATTGCTTTTAGGCTTGAATCACACTTTACGACTTTGGAGGCACTCGCAAGGTCAACGTAACCTCGCTATTTTCATAGCGAGGCTATGTAGAGGTTATGTTATGAGGTTCATTTTCATAGCAATTTTCATGATAACAGTTCATTTTGGGATGATAACAGTACACTTTGGGATGATAATAGTACATTTTGGGATGATAACAGTACAGTTTTGGATGATAATAGTACATTTTGGGATGATAACAGTACATTTTGGGATGATAACAGTACATTTTGGGACTAAAACAGTTCATTTTGGGATGATAACAGTCCATTTCGGGATGATAACAGTACATTTTGAAATGATAACAGTACATTTTTGGATGCTGACTGTTCATTTTGGGATGATAGCAGTACAAAGTCGGAAGACGATTATTGCTGTTAGGCTTGAATCACACTTTACGAATTCGAGGGCAAGGTCAACATAACCTCGCTATATTCATAGCGGCACTATGTTGAGGTTATGTTATGAGGTTCATTTTCATGCCGATTTTCATGATAACAGTTCATTTCGGGATGATAACAGTACATGTTGGAATATCAGCATACATTTTGGGATGATAACAGTACACTTTGGGATGATAACACTGCATTTTGAGATGATAACAATACATTTTGGGATGATAACAGTCCATTTTTGGATGATAACAGTACATTTTGGGATGATAGCAGTACAAAGTCGGAAGACTATGATTGCTTTTAGGCTTGAATCACACGTTACGACTTTGAGGGCACTCGCAAGGTCAACATAACCCCGCTATTTTCAGCTATCATAACATAACAATGTACTTTTCGGATGATACCAGTACATTTCTGAATGATAACAGTACATTTTCGGATGGCAACAGTGAAAATTCGAAAGAAGGTGACTGTTTTTAAGCTCGAATCATACTTTAGGGCATGCGCAAGGTCAACATAACCTCACAAACTTCTGAACAGACTTTTCTTCTTGAAAGTTAAGTTATGTTTAGGAATAAGAGAGCATTAGGCTCTGAAGAATTCACTGATGCAGAGCTCGGTAAGTTTCTTTGGCCTTAATATTGTTCATCTATGAGAAATCTTTGTTCGAAACTATCAGCTATTGCTCTCACACGTATATTACCCGGTATATTTACTTCGCCTTGAGAAAATTGCCGAAGATAAAAACGGTACCCAAAAGTAGCTGGTTCAACTACTCAATTTCTACTGCCTTCAAAGTGGTAAAGGTTTTTTTCGAAGCAAAGTTTTCAGCTCGCAGTAATGGTGTTGAGCTGGCATCGTTGCATTAGAAATTCGTTCTCAATAATTTTTTTTATCATTTTCCGAAAGCTTCGTTTGCAGATTTGGGTCGTCTTTTCCATAGGCTGAATCTGCCATTGGGGCCATTAAAAACAAGAACTTTCATTACAACTCTACCATACGAACTACAGTATCATCTAGCAGCATAAACAAATTAAATCAGAATCGACTTAGGATTTTCTTGCTTGGTAACGAATCCTCATGTTATTATAATTATCTAGTTATCGATCTATTCTCGACATCTAGGTATCTATATATATTAGGGTGGCCGTTATTTGGGCTTTGGCGAAAAAATTCGATGCCACCCCAAAAACATAATCAAGGTGTACCAAAAAAAATCTGTGTAAAGTTTGGAGGCGCTCGGAAAATTAGAACACGCGCCACCGAGCGATTGAAATTTTAAATGTAAAATACATGTATTTATCCCGCGCATCAATGATTTTTTTTCCGAGTATAATATTAATGAGAAAAATTTGAAACTTTGTACACTTATTGTGCATAGTATGGTGTACAAAACCAAATTAAAAAAAAAATCATTCCTGATTTTGTTAATGACAAGCTCTGTAGAGATGCCCGTACTTCGTTTTTTTAAATATTTGTTTTCAAATAAATTTCAAATAAAATAAAAAATAAGTTGTCGTTTCGAAAATGGAATGTCTGCAATATACTGCTCTTGTAACGGTACAAAAAACGATAGCTCGTAAATATGTATTACGAAAAAAATATATTTTTCTATGTCTTCTTCCCTGCAGACATTACATTTTCGAACTGAACATTTATTTTTTATTTTATTTGATATCTATTTGAAAACAAATATTAAAAAAACGAAATGTAGGCATCTCTACAGAGCTTGTCACTAACAAAATTATGAATGAATTTTTTTTTTTTGATTTTGTACACCATACGATGCACAATAAGTGTACCAACTTTCAAATTTTTCTCATTAATAGTATACTCGGAAAAAAATCATTGGTCTGCGGGATAATTACATGTAATGTACATTTAATATTTCAATCCTTGATTATGTTTTTGGGGTGGCATCGAATTTTTTTCGCCAAAGCCCAAATAACCGCCACTCTAATATATATATATATATAGGTATTGAGATATCTAACTGTTTATATGTCTAGCCATCAAGATATCTAGCTATCTAGATATCTATTTATCTGGCTATCTATATATCGAGCTATCTATTTAGCGACCTATCTATCTGTTTACATTGTAGATATCTAGCTATTTATATGTCTAGCTAACTATATATGTATCTATCTAACGATACAGATATTTATCTATCTATCTATTTAGATATCTGTCTATCCATCTATCTAGTTATCCATCTATGTAGATATCTATCTATCTAAATATCTGACTATCTAGCTATCTACATATCTGTCCATGTAGCTATTTAGATATCTACATATCTAGATATCTGGCTATCTATTTATCTGGATATCTATTCATTTAACTATCTAGATATCTAGCTATTTATCCATCTAGCCATCGAAATATCTATCGATGTAGCTGCCTAGCGACCTATCTAACCAGCCATTTAGCCATCTATTTATTCAGCTATCTAGATATCGCGCCATCTAGATAGCCAGATATTTAGATATCTAGATATATACCTACCTAACTATTTATCTGTCTAAATATCTAGCTTCCTTCGCGAAGATTACGATGAATTTTGGTTTCGTTCCCGGCGTGTGTGGGAAAAAAATCTTTCATACACCTTCAGACATGATCGGAACAATTTCGAAAATAGAGGAATAAGTTCTACACCTGGATTATCGCTTAAGGATGTTGAGTCCCTATGAAACATGTTAATGTTGATTGTTCAATAAATAGCTTCTTAATCGTCATGATATTTTTACACGACCTCCGGAATACTTCATGTAAAAACATACAAAATTTTCAGAATTCTATCATCATTACTTCAACCTCCTTAAGGGTTGAAATAGAAAATGATAAGAAAATTCTGAAAATTTGGTATGTTTTTGTATGAAGTATTTAAGAGGTCGTGTTAAAATTTCACGACGATTAGGAAGCTCGTTATTAAAAAATTAACATTTTGTTAAGAACAATTTTTAAAAGAAACTAAAAAAACATTATCAATAAACTTCGTTTTGTTTCCGTTGCTTTCAGTCCATTGTAGATATTACAAAATTGAGAGGTCAAAAAAAAAACTTATTGCAACGTTACATCAGTTTCCATAAGACAGCATTTACTTTGTGAATGTTAATTGTTCAATAACGAGCTTCCTAATTGTCGTGAAATTTTTACACAACCTCTGAAATACTTCATACAAAAACATACCAAATTTTCAGAATTTTATCATCATTTGCGATTTGGGACTCAACATCCTTAACGTTTTTTTACCACAAGAATGATCATACATACGTTTCCGCTCGAAGAAATTACGAGCACCGCGTTGACGATCGAAACAGCGAGCATGGCGAGGCTAACCGTCGCCACGGATTCCGACAAGATCGTGCAGCATAACACGCAGGGCACTACGGTCAGCAAAAACTCGATAAGGTTTTGAACGTTTCGATTCAATCGTTTTCCGATCAGCGCCAAGGTCGAGGCTGTTAGAAGAACGCCGCATATGCTGGGAAGAATGGCCAGTAGAACTTCCCTCGAAGAACTCCCGCCATGATTTGAAATGAACTCCTCTTGTTCCCGTCGATAGCGCTCGTTCGCGTGCGACGCCATCCGGGCAAGATGGCCGGAGCCGGGTGTCAATAGACGGCGTCGAACGACTACAGCTGCTCTCGTTGTAAACGATTATCTTCACTTTCGACGCGTCGTGATGAGTTGGAACGTTCAATTACGTGTATACGCGAATCGGACGTACTAGTTTCTTTGTTTGAAAATTCGACTTTGTTTCGAGTGCTCGTGTGAGAGGATGTTGGTTGTCTGTGATCATTACTCGATACTACCGGAGCATGCCCGTCGAGTATGAGAGTTTGGACAGATAAGGATGCCGACACAAACGGGAGGGGGGAGAGAGAGAGAGAGAGAGAGAGAGAGGGAGAGGGAGACCTAACCTAACAACTGATCATGCACAAGTCGCAGGCAATGTCATGTCGAGTCAAGTCCCAAAGATCAGAGACACGACAGCCTTCAGTTTTGGGTTACTGTTTTAATGTTTCGAAGGATCTATGGACGTTGGAATACAGAACTCCAGCCTCCATAACGCTACACCTACCTAGGGCCCGAAAAAAATGGCCAATTTCCAAATTTTTTCTGGAAAACGGTTGGTGAACAAGAAACTCATTTTTTTCTCAACACAAAGGTATATTAAGAGATATTAAGAATGTTGAGTCCCAAATCGCAAATGATAATAAAATTCTGAAAATTTCGTACGTCTTTGTATGAAGTATTTCAGAGGTCGTGTAAAAATTTTACAATTAGGAAGCTCGTTATTGAACAATTAACATTCACAAATTAAATGTTGTCTTATGGAAACTGATGTAAGTTTGCAATAAGTTTTTTTTTGACCTCTCAATTTTGTAATATCTAAATATACTGAAAGCAACGGAAACAAAGCGAAGTTTATTGATACATTTTTTTTATTTCTCTTAAAAATTGTTCTTAACAAAATGTTAGTTTTTTAATAACGAGCTTCGGAATCGTCGTAAAATTTTAACACGACCTCTTAAATACTTCATACAAGAACATACCAAATTTTCAGAATTTTCTTATCATTTTTTATTTCAACCCCTAAGGAGGTTGAAGTAATGATGATAGAATTCTGAAAATTTGGTATGTTTTTACGTGAAGCATTCAAGAGGCCGTGTAAAAATTTCATGGCGATTAAGAAGCTATTCATTGAACAATTAACATTAACATGTTTCATAGGGACTCAACATCCTTAATAATAAAAAAATCAGCAATAAATACCGAAAAACAAAAAACACATGGCCGACGGCAGATGGTGAAATTATGTTGCGACGTTTGGCGACACTCCAGCTTAAACGGTCCATCTGAATTTTAAAAACCAAACGGGTTATTCAAGTTAACAATAAATACGAGTCGTTTAGTTAATTTTGAAAATTTCTTTTAACAACGGAGCGACGGATTTAATGTCGGGCATATAAAATCTGTGATAAAAGTCGTCATTTTTACGTAATTATTAAAAAATAAAGATTGATTTAAAAACAAGCGAGATCGTCTACGACCTTTAAATGTTTCTCGTCGTATCTCCTATAAATTTAGAGCCAATCCATCAATTGGTTCTCGATATACCTTGGCCACCGACTTTGAGTATAGTGTTACGAGAAAAATGCGAATAACTCATTCGATTTTATGTATCTCATTTTCTTCAGGAAGATCATTCAATTTTAGGAATATTTTTTTGAATTTTTAGAGAATATAACAAAACAGCGATACTATCGAATAAAAATATTTTTCGACGATGCAATTTTTTGACCTACCTAGGTTCGAAAAGGTCAGTAGCAAAAAATGTCCGCGAAAATGTAAAAAGGTAAAGGTACAAAACTTCACCACCAGGGTCGCTCCGAAAACAAATAACCGATCAATGTAGCAATAGTTAGACTACAAAGCGGAGATGGCGCTTCGATTAACCGTAGAAAAGTGAAAATTGAGAGGAGGAACGAAAGGACTAGTGGATTTATAAAAAATAATATAGAAAGCATTTTTCTTACCGTAATTGCTGTAACACCGGAAACGGCAGCACGAAAATCGTGTAAATTTGAAAAATAAGGAAAATGATTAACGATGTTAGCAAATAGCATTGAGGTTGATACTTCTTGACATTATAACTTATTTAGTATTAGACATCTGCTAATGATGAAATATAAAGCATACGTGATGACATTTACCGCCGTGCAGTCGGTGGCAATGTGCCAATGGTCGATAACTCGATACAGTTCTCTCCAAAAATCTTACCTTGGTAGGGAATAGCCCAAGAAAATCTCTCCGCTGGTAAAACAGCTTCTCAAGAGTTACCTCTGTCGGTAAGATACCTTGAGAAATGTCTGTATCGGTAAAACAGTTCTGTATCGTTAAAACAGTTCTGTATCGGTAAAACAGTTTCCTCCGTCGTTAAGGTACCTTAAGAAATTCCTATATCGGTAAAACAGCTCTAAAAAAAGGTATGTGTCGGTAAGTCAGGTTATGAAGGGTTTTCTCACTTGGTAAAACACCGTGAAACAATCGTGAGGGATTTTCACCAGCACTAAAAATTCAAGTAAGAATTCGCAAAGCAAATTTTTGAGAGATCAGGGTTCTGTATTAAAAAAACGCAATCTTCATTTGTTTTCAGGTAATATGTAACAGTTTATTGAAAACACTTTGTCCGCCCGATGCTCGGATCGAGCCTCGCTGATATTAAAAAACGCAGAGTCTTAATAACATGATTATCTCGTCGGTGTTGTTCTCAGTATCTTGCAATTTTTTTCGTTTACATTCATCATTTTTGCCCCCCCCCCCCCACCCTTCTTGTGATTTTCATATGGAAGATAACTCGGTTTCGTATCGCGACGCGATCCACGAAATCGTCGGCAACTCAAGTGCACATTCAATTTCTAATAAAAACAACGACGCATTATCCTTATTAACTATCAGTTACTATTTTTTTCGCTCTTTCTCTCTCTCTCTCTCTCTCTCTCTCTCGCTCTCTTGTAACATCACGCCCTCTCAATCTCTTTCTCTCGTCTAAAATTTAATCAACATTCCCGCGCGACACAAAGCGGAAGACCCCGAACTTACGAATTTAATTAATCAATCTTCGCTAACTATCACGATGGAAAAAAATCTAATTGACTTTGAGCGAAACTCTCGAGAATAATATACAAGTACACGAATTGATGAATAAATATCTGTACATATTATCAACGATACATTCGTTATTAGTGACCAAATGGTCTAACGAGTATTTATTTAAATTAATTAATAATGAATAATATATATGAATATATGTATATATACATTAGGAAATTTTAAAAAATCGATAATATTTTTTAATTCCCTTATTCATTGGTTGCAGTAAAGTGAAATAAGATGCCTGTTAAAATGTGAGACCTTATTATTAATATTTGGGGGTTCCTTATCACAATTTTCTATTTCCCGTAACGTCGACAAAACTTTGCGTGTCATTTTTTCGAATTTTATAACTCGCCAATGTGTAAATATGCAACAATGCCTAAAGCATATTTATGTAGGGAATTGAACGCTCTGTAAAGAAGGTCTTCTATTGTTTTATGAGGAATCTACTCTATCAAATGTTATTCAATATCAAAGTTGAATTTATAGTAAATTTCAACGTTTGTTCACCTTTGCGGTGAAACTATCGGATTTATCATAAAATGCCGTAAAGCCTTTTTTCGTAGATCTTTTCATTTTTTAAACAAAATCATGTCATTGCAATCTAACCATGAAAATTATAAGCAAGATTTGGAGTTTTTTTTTAGAAATATAAGGGTAATAAATGACGTTGCAGAACGCGGTATTGCGTTAATAGAAGAATATAATAATTGTTCAACGAGGAACGAGGAAGAACTACAATATCTTCTACAAGTAGTACAAGAACATCGTCGACGTTTTCCGGGTTGTACCCAGACAAACTCAAATAAATATCAATTTTTTCTGAACTTTTATATTTAAAATTAAACAATGTAATGTTTTATAAAATTTATCAATAAAATAAAAAATATATTTATGTGTTTTAGAATTTTCATCAACGTTAAGCATTAAGACGTAACATTTTTAAAATTGGCGTCTTTTTATTTATATTTTCGGTTAATATAATAATCAATTTCACAGAAATAGCAACTTTTCTCCAAAAAATTAATTTTGTAATGCCGTTCACTATTAAACTATAGAATTTTTAAATTTTTCAATGACATGATTTTAAAGAAAATGAAATGATCTACAAAATTCTTATGACATTTTGTGATACGTTTTGCTGAAAAAATGAACAAATCCTGAAATGTACTGTAAACTTAGGATTGAGCTTGAATAACATTTGGAGGAGTCGATTTATCACAAATCGTCAAGAGACCTTTTTTATAGAGCGCTCAATTCCCTATAAAAAATTGTCCCACGCATTGTTGTATGTTTACCCGTTGGTGAGTTACAAAATTAAAAAATAACCCAATTCTCTCTGTGTTATTATCATGGGAAATAGAAAATCACAATAAGGAACCTGTAAAAATTGATATCAAGGGCTCATAATTCAACGGGCGTCATATTTTACCTTGCTGCAACCACTGAACAGGAGAGTTTGAAAAAAATGAATCGATTTTTTTTCAATTAGCCTAATATATACATATACATATTCAAAATTATTCAAATAAATACGTTTATATTTATTCAATTATTTATATACTCGTATATTTTTCTGATTTCACGTAAAACGTATCCGTCATCGAAACTTCGAAAAAAAACACTCTCTGTCTCGTCTCTTTAAATTCTAAATTTTTTATTATTTCTTTCTTACTTTTCGTTTCTTCTTCACCTTCTAATAACTTCAACGTCGAGGGTCTTCGTGTAAATCGACATTACTACATATTAATCGGCATCTTCCGATCGATTTTCCTGGATCGACCTTCATTTTTATTTTCAACTTCATTGTTATTATTCGTTTTTTTTCTCTATTCTCTGGGGTTATTTTACGTCTTCGGTTATTTTACCCCTCCCTCCCCGTTTCTTTCGAACATTGCACTATTTTTGGGGGGTTCCGAGCGTTATCGCGTGAAAATCGCTTTTTTACAGCCTAACGGCGATAATACTTTTTTTTTTACCAAAAGCTATTATTCGATAATCCTAAACGCGCCTTCGTCGTTTTTCCCAACACGATAACTTCGAGGTGAGTTTTCTCACCTCCTCACCTCATCGCACCTTTCTGTGTGACCTGCATTGTCTTTTTATTTTTCGCGTTCCCGCTTCTTTTTAAATCTTTTCATTATTGATAACCCAAACTTTGACGACGAAGCTTTTCCGTCCCCCTGCCCGCTTCTTCCCCATGCTCGAGCTCTCTTTTCATTATTATTAATAATTGATTGTGACTTATGCCCCGTTACGCGCGTGTAACTAAATTCTCGTCGATTAACCTTCTCGGTCATCGACTTGCCCACTCATTTTCGTTCTTTTTTTACACACCTCTCTCTTCACATTCGTCTGTTTATTTTTCTTTTTCTCTGAAATTAAGCGCGTTTTTCTTCTCAATCGTCTCGATCGATGTTCGTTCTACATCCCTTATGGCGCGCGAGGGTGGGGTGAAAAAGCTGCGGTTCAGCGGACTCTCTTTTTTTTCGTCTTTTTTTAACAACTCTGCCGATCGAGAAACGAGGGCAAAAATCTTATTTTATCGATGCGAAAGGAGAATCATTGGAATTGATTTTTCTCGGATTTTCCGTCTGTTTATTTGCTCGGATTAGAGTTCGGGGATGATTTTTTTTCGGACAAATCGTACTCGATCGAGTCGAGTGAATTCGGTCCATCGATTTGTTCAATTCAGAGGAAAATATGTAAATTTTAACGCTCTCGCTGCGAGCTGTTTTTCGCGTTATTTTTTTGAAATTATTGATTTTTGCCCGTTCCTGCATTGCTCACCTTGAAGGGAAGAGTTGAACACCTTTAGGATTTACCCGCTGGCGAAATGGCACCTGACCTCCGCGCTATCTTCTTGCCCCTCCCATTCAATCTACTATCCTAAATATTATTGTTGTATTAATATTATTATTATTATTATTATTATTATTAGAACGGGTTTTTTTCCGAACATACGATTCACAGCGATTTATATATCTTAATGTTTTCGTCTGTCGTGTGTGTTTGGGTGTGTTGTGAGTACGTGTCGATTGCGAATAAAATATATTTTTACGGAAATTTATCTTCCCTCTTCGCGCAATGTCCTTTCAATAAAATTTGAAGCATTTTTCCTTTATTAAAGGAAATCTTTATTAAAGTGCTTTCCAACGGACAAAAGGAAATGGTAAATATCGAGGTAACTTTGAAAACCTATTTTCCTTTTAATTTTTTTCATTTATTAATACATTTAATCTGCATCCTTGTTATCGCGTATTCTTCTTTAAAGTTAAAAAGAAATTGAACGGTGGAAGTCATTTAAAAAAAGTGATTTTCGTTCTTCGCGTTTATTCTGATTTCCATGATATTTTGAGGAATTTCGGGCCAGTTGACACAATGTTACTAGACTCCAAATTTTAAATCGGTCGTGGACACCGGTTTTATTCAATTTACAATTAAAAAGTTTAACGCACGAAATAGTGTCAAAAAATGTTTAAAATTTTATGGAAAACTGTTAAGTCACTCATTACATTATGACCATTTCGATTTAAAATTTGGAGGGTGCATTCGTTATTCGAATTTACTGTATAAATTTGACTCGAACGCAACATTTCGTCAATCGTCGCGAAACTCCTTAATTTGAGCTGTCTAATGAAAAACGATAAATTTCTACTTCGCACTGGTATTTTCAGACATTTTCGAAAAGTTCGATCGGGGAATAATAATTTGAATGAATAATATTTTTTCACATGAATGAGACTAATATAATTTGTTATCATCAACATTTTTAAAGAAATCATTGACGAAAAAGTTGTAAAATAAAAATCGAACAACTACGAACGCGAATCATTTTATCGTAAAAATTATTCGTGCAATTAATTGCAAAAATAGTTTTATCGTGAAAAGTCAAATTATTAATAAAAAGATTTACTTTTGAAATAAGTTAGGGTAAAAAGAATCCAATTTTCGCGGATAATATAATAATTATTTACTGATATCGATCGCAATCTCTGGCCTTTGATCAGCTGATCGTCACCTTGAGACATTGCGGAAACGAAGGCCCTCCCGGGTATCCTCGAAAAGTATAAATATTCGCAATTCTTCCTGCGCGTGCGTCCTTCATCCGCGTTTCACGAATTAGCATTCGAATCGTCCGTTTGCACATTACCACCCCCGCTGACTTTTTGGATTCACTACTTTTTGTTCTACTCTTTAATTTCTTGAATTGTTTTTTTTTTCTTCTCGAACCGTTCCAGCCTCGTCGCGTCATTAATTATTTATTGTTTGATTAGTTGCACTAGCCTTGATTGTCGGCATCATTAAGGGCTGAATAACGGCCCTTCCAATTTTCTCAATTTTTCTCGTTACCCGCCCCCTCCCCCGCTCTTCCTGTCACTTGCGCCATTTTCAATGATAATCATTTTCATCATCATAATCTTTATCATTCGCCCATCTTTATTATTCGTCACTCTTAACACTACGGCTCGTTCCCCAGCGTTCATCACGTGACCACATTAGCGACACGTTTTTTTTAGCTTCTTTGCATTTAATTTATTCATTTTCTTCCGAAAATTTTCGGAGTATCTTAATGAAATTATGATTTATCATCGTTACTTTATGTATTGTTATTAAATCTTCTGTTTAATCAATATTATAATTTTTTTTTCATTAATTCTCTTAATTTTCTCTCGTTAAGTTAATTTTATTATTATGATTTATATTTTTCATTAGTAGAATGTCGCGAACGTGGTCGATGTGTTGAGCTTCGATATCGTTTATCATAATTAACCATCAATATCTGTATACGACGATCGAGATCCAGAGCATCGAATTTATATTATAATAACGATGATAATAATATCAATAATAATAATAATATATGTATACGTATTTTAGTATGTACAAACGATTGAGGTTGGAATTTGGGTCAACTCTCTATCATATAGGCGGTAACAATTACGTATTTTACGCAAGATATATATATATATATATATATATATATATATATATATATATATATATATATTACGTATTGCGTATTTTACGTAAGATATTTATATATATATATATATACACAGGGTGTCTCAAATGTCACGCAACATTTAAAGTTCGCTGCTTATGCATATTGTTGCGTGACATTTGGGACACCCTGTATATATATATATATATATATATATATATAGTAAAGGTGTATATATATATATATGTATATGCATCAGCAAGCTGTACAACAATTAGGCAAATTTCTTTTATTTTTCATTATTATTGTTTAATCTTTATTTTTTAATTTATGAATGTGATCGATAAGGAGGAAAATAATTTTTTTTCTTCGCGTCCCACCGATTTTGGATCGATCGTTCGTCTCGTGAGTCGTAATTTTTTTCGTTCTTTTATTCATTCAAGTGTACGTTTGATCAATCATACGAACGAGTAATTCAAGCTCTTTGCTTGTCATTGCAGTGGCTGATAAATGATTTAAATGTGTAGCTAAGTATTAGTAGCTTAAATGGGTGAAGAATTATTTTAGTGTCTTATTGAAGATTGACCGATGATTGAAGTGGCGAATCTTTAATTGAGAATTTGATTGAAGTGGCTCGGATCTTTAATTGAGAATCAAATAATTTGTATGGGTAGTATACCATTTTTATGTGCAATTGAGGATTGGTTGATATGGATAATTATTTAAATAATTGATGATCTTAGTAAGCCATAAACTTAAGTATCGAGTTAATGATTTGTTAATCATTTAATGGGGCAATTAATTCTGGTGTTAAATTAACGACTAAGACTGACGACCACTGTGACGGGTGAAAAAATCGATTTTTTGCATTTTCTCAATGTATATATATTTAAGGATGTGTGAAAAAAAATCAAACTATAATATTGACAATGAACCAATCACAGGCGATTTAGTGAGAGCAGGTGTGGAACGATTTACATGGGCTAAAACTTTCAATTGCGTTCTGCTCGACACGACTTTTCTTAACCTGGCCGAAATCAGATCTGTAGCTATAATTGTCGGATTTTCAGTTTCAAAAACCGAAACTTTCATAATTGCAGTAGTTATCATTGTAAGTAGCCGTTTTAATAGTATTTTTTAAGTCCCCGAACATAACTAAATATTACGCCGAAATTGTACTTTTTCAAACAACCACTATCGTATGAAAGATTTTTATCTTCCGTTTTGCAAAACGGGTACGTACAGGTAGAACTACATTTTTCTAGATTACAAAACTTTTTTATCTTTATTTCTCAGATCAACCATTGTTAAGTTATCGATCCGGACGTTGGGCACATTTTATTATACAGATGCTTTATTATACGTCAATAAATTTGACAATCTTAAGTTTTTTTACATAGAAATTTACACTGAGCAATTTCAACGTATGCTTAACAATAAACTCTTTCCCCAATCCCAAATAAATAATCTAGTAGACAATAAAAAATCGGAAAAACAATCTTTGGTGGAAAAACATCACAGTGGTGTCCTCCCTGAATCCATAATTCAACTGGGCAATAAATTTGGTAGTTGAATTAACAATTGGTCAATCATTTAATTGGCCAATACATTTCGATTTTCAGTGAAAAAAACGTATGCATAATAATTTTCATCACGTTTGAATAATTTCAATAATTGAACAAGCTAATAATGGATAACTTATTATTCATATTTTTATTTAGCGGTTAATCAATCGTTTGAATGTGCAATAAATTTGTTGACTGTTCAATTATGGATTAATTAGTCACTCGAATGACCAATCAAACGTCATCTCTCGCGATAAATTCGTTTTTCGTTGATGTTCCAACCTCGGGAGCACGAAGAAGAAGTTTCCTTGTTTTGTTCTTCGTTACTTTATTCCCACTTACAGGGGCAAATCGTCATTGCCGGATTATGTCGTAAGTTTGCGGCAAGGAAAAGGAGGGGGGGGAGAGAGAGAGAGAGAGAGAGAGAGAAGCGGGGGGCGGTATGCGTGATTTAAAGATTCGAAGCGAGGGGATGTTTTATCAGGCAGAGATTTACAAGGCTACCACGATATTGCTCGTACGAATATGCGGGATGATTTTTTATATATTTTTTATCTCGTTGAATGATTTTATTAAATTTATCATTATTATTGTTATTAATATTATTATTTTCAATTTTATGACGAATTCATCCTTCGTATAATTTAATTCAGGGGAGCGAGGGGTGCAGGGCCTTAAGGCTAAGAACAGGGTGCAGGCATGCCCGATCGATCGCGCTCGGAAAATGATCACTCACGATATCTCACTTTTTCGCATCACACTGTGCCACATTCTCACATGGAATAAACAAAAAAAAACATCGAGAACGTTTGCTTAATTAATGAGCTCCGGAGATCGTTTTTTTTTTCTTCTATCGTATCAATTCGAATAAAAATCGCCGTCCAGCTCGCTCCTCTCACGCTTCGGTTATGCGGTTCGTTTCTTTTCTCCATTTCCTTTCATGTCTCACTCGTTTGGGTTTGTTTGGGGTTGTTGTTTTTGTTTTTCTTTTTTTTCGTTTTTCTTTTTTTTTTTGGCGTGTACGCGTGCGTGAATTACCCATAAGAACGAGAATTTCGTTCGTAAGCGTGCCTCGAAAGAGACGCGGGCTATCAATAACAAGGGAGAAATCGTCGTGTCGAGGCACTAGGAGGCGTCCAGCGTGAGGCACTCGGCGAGGAAGTCCTCCATGGAACGATAGGCATGCTCGATCACCCCCGTCAAGGCGTGATCCTCGTCCGCGTAGCTCTGCAATTGCCGAGCAAAGGTGGACCAAATTTGAAATTCTCAATTTCACATTTGTGACTTAACCCCTTCGTTGGCATTGACGCGATAGGGCGTCTAATAATTTCTTGCCCTGTGTGGCATTGACGCAATAGTGCGTCAACCTTTATTTCCCTATTTAAGGATGTTGAGCCCCGAATCGCAAATGATGATAAAATTCTGAAAATTTGGTATGTTTTTGTATGAAGTATTTCAGAGGTCGTGTAAAAATTTCACGACAATTAGGAAGCTCGTTATTGAACAATTGACATTCACATATTAAATGTTGTTTTATGGAAACTGATGTAACTTTGCAATAGGTTTTTTTTTTGACCTCACAATTTTATAATATCTACAATATACTGAAAGCAACGGAAACAAAACGAAGTTTATTGATAAATTTTTTTTTTATTTCTTTTAAAAATTGTTCTTAACAAAATGTTAATTTTTTAATAACGAGCTTCCTAATCGTCGTGAAATTTTAACACGACCTCTTAAATACTTCATACAAAAACATACCAAATTTTCAGAATTTTCTTATCATTTTTTATTTCAACCCTTGAGGAGGTTGAAGTAATGATGATAGAATTCTGAAAATTTGGTATGTTTTTACATGAAGTATTCACGAGGTCGTGTAAAAATTTTATGACGATTAAGAAGCTATTTATTGAACAATTAACATTAATATGTTTCATAGGGACTCAACATCCTTAACTTGCTCTGATTTGAAATCGGAGCCTCACTCGGGGGTTTTTGGGCTCGCTGAATCCGAATTTGAAGTCAAAATTTGAAAATTCAAAATGGCGGCGCTTGAATGATAGACCGAGATTGAAAATTTTACTCGATTTAGATAAAAAATTGGAACTGTCGGATTTTCGAGGTGGCTTATTACGAATTCTCTCTGCCAACGAAGGGGTTGAGGATAGGTTACCGTTCGTAACGATGATTGATTCGATTTTTTTTAACATAATGTGCATCCTTGAAGTGTTAACACGTGGGTTTGGGTTTGTTTGGATTGTCAAAAACAACCATAAAAAACGATTTTTTGAACCGGTAAACTTTAATCCTTTGACTGGACACGGGGTCATTTTGACCCCATTATTTTCAGAACATTTTCAGAACATTTGAAAATTTCAAATGTTCAATTTGAAAATTTCACTTGAAGATATCGACGATGATGATCAATCAGAAGGGCTTTTGTACGGTGAAGGAATTGCCAGTTGAGTTTAGGTAAGAGTTTTTCATAGTATAAACGTCAAACGCGTTTATCTCGAAACAGCATTTTCAAAATCTAGCTCCATCGTGTCTCTAAAACTAATAAACCGATTCTCTTGAAATTTGAACCACATGTTGTAAACATGATCCGCAACGAGATGACCCTCGATGGTTTAAACATTTTGAGTTTTACTCTTTGTTTTGCGAAAAAACGCGTTTTGTTTACTTTTTTCGTTTTTCATCTGCCATTTTTTTAATTTTTTTTCATAAAACTTTATAACCGCGGGTCATTTTGTAGCTGGTGTCATACTGAATCTAATGGACTTTGATTTTTTTGTTTCAGACAAGCCGTTGCCGAGTTGTGATGGAGCTACCCAGCCCACCTATTTTTGAGGCGTTACGTTAAACTATAGTTTTTGTACTTAAAAATGAATAAAAATGAATTAAATTTTATTTTAATGCATTTCAAGACTTTATTCATCAAGCCCAACAACTTTTATATTCATATCTTTTATAAAATCGTCAAAAAAAAATCGAAAATATAGCCTTTTTTCGTGGCTCCAAAGTGGACTGGCCCCTTAAGAGCGATGCAAAAGCTCGAAGTTTAGAGAAAAAAAGAATTTTTCATTGTCTAACTTTATAGGCTAGCGAATTAATTACAAATTAAAAAATCGAAAAAATTCAATCAAACTTTCGAAATTTGTCCGAGTTATGAGAATTTTTATGAAGGGTGAGATCACCCCCTGGATTGCTTTTTGTTTTCTGTCTTTATCGAAACTGAGTTTCATGGAATTAAAAATCAGTTAACATTCAGGGAGAGATTCATAACATTTTCTATCGTATGATCGGGTGCGTTTTTCATATGATTATCCACTTGTTAATTAAAAAACGATTAAAGCTGTTTTTTGGTCGAAAATCGATATTTCTACACCTTACCGTTTTCGTAATTTTTAAAATAAAAAAAAGTATCCTGTCGTTCGAAAGTTTGATTATTATATTGGAAGTAAACTTTTTCATTTTTCATTTTGGATAACTCCAGTTGCTGAAAGCGCCTATACCGATGGACCATGCAGTAGCGGCAGCACTTTGTTTAAATAATAATAACGGCATTGTTTATCAACATTTTCCAATGGTAAAAAAAACCCAAACTCGGCTAGAGTATGTAGTAATTGCGTGTAAAATCCCGACTTCGTCATCCCGAAACTTTCATCGGAAAAAAATACTGAATATTGACCGGTTTTTTGGGCCTTCAAGCTTATGCAATTATTAATAATTGTGAATTCAAAATATACATATATATATATATATATTAGGGTGATTCAACAAAATCGACTATTTTTTTCTTCGTATCCCCCCCCCCCCCCTGGTAGTTGCAGTAAGGTGATATCAGATGTCTGTTAAAATATGAGCCCGTAATATTAATATTTAGAAGTCCCTCGTTGCGATTCTCTAATTTCCCCTGCTAATAACATGGAGGAAACTTTGCTTGCTACTTTTGAATTTTATAACTCGCCAATGGATAAATGCATAACACTGCGCGATACATTTTTATGTGAGGAATCAAACACTCTATAAAAAAGAGCTCCTATCGTTTTATGATAATTTTACTCATTCAAAAGTTATTTAATGTCAAAGTTTATAGTAAGTTTCAAGATTTTTTCACTTTTCCGGCTAAATCATCAGACTTACGACAAAATTTCCTTTGCTATAAGATGGTGTCATAAAATAATTTGAAAATTTATTAGTTTAATAGTTAACCGCTCTAAAAATTCATCTTTTGTAGAAAATTTGCTATTTCCGTGAAATTGATTGTCACGGTGACCAAAAACATAAATAAAGAATTGCCAATTTTAATAAAGTTACTTTTCCTTCTTTTATCAATCTTTTTTCGTTTTTCGTTTCATCACTAAAAAAAACTATAATATATTTTCCAATTTTTATTATAAAATTTATGTAAAGGATTTCTGAAGAACTTTTTCGCATTGCAAATAAACAATGAAAAGTAACTTCGTAAAAATTGACGTCTTTTTATTTATATTTTTGATTAATCTAATAATTCATTTCACAGCAATAGCAACTTCTGTCCTATAAATAAATTTGTTACGCCGTTAACTATTAAACTATTGAATTATTAAATGATTTAATCACGTGGTTTCATAGAAAATGAAATGATCTATGAAAAAGGTCCTATGACATTTTTGGGCAAGTCGTTTTCCATCAGTCGAAGCCATCACCACAAAATGTGTCATCACATTTCATCACATTTTGTGATGATGGTTTGGCTGAAAAGTGAAAAAATCTCGAAATTATCCTATAAATTCAACATTGTCATGAAGTAACTTTTGAAAGAGTAGATTCATCACAAGACGAACGCGGGGCTTTTTTATAGAGCGTTGAATTCCCGACAAAAAATGTCTTGAGGATTGTTTACCCGTTGGCGAATTATAAAATACGAAAGTAGCAAGCAAAGTGCTTTCGATGTTATTGGCATGAGAAATGGAAAATTGCGGTAAGCAACTTCTAAATAATCATATAGAGGGCTCACATTTCATCAGGTGAAATGAAACACCTTATTGCAGCTACTGAATACGGCAATTTCGAAAAAAACAATAGTCAATTGTGTCAATCACCCTAACGTGCATGTGTAGATCTTTCGATCACAGATTCTCACCTGGTACCTAAAGATAACTCCCGCTTCGGACAGAGCCTTGGCGAAGGCAATGCCGTGCGTGTAAGGCGCTGTGAGGTCGGCTAGACCGTGTAGAAGAAAGAGGCTGTGACTCGGTACTAATCTGGCGCGTTGAGTCAAATCGGCCTCCACGTAACCCTTGTAGTTTTCAGCTGGTGCACCCAGTACTCGTTCCGTAAAAGCGGAATCTAGAATTCAGACGAATGTCCAGATGAAAATAGGAACAAACAACCGAAGCAATACCAAATTACGTAGCCCATGGTGCGGCTTGGAAAACGAGAAACCGAAAACACCGAAGTGACAAGTACGAGCGTAGAGTGAAAGCAATGGGTGAGTAAAAGCCTGAAGACGAGGAGGAGAAAGTAATACTCACTGTAGTACAACCAGTCAGCGATCGGATTCACGGCGACTCCACATTTGAAGACATTCTGCTGACTGCCAAGTACCATGGCGGTGACGTAACCGCCGTATCCCCAACCCCAAACCCCGACCCTCGACTCGTCCAGGTACTTCAGCGTGTCCAAAAGGTGTCGAAGTACCGTCAACTGATCCTGCACCTCGACGCCCCCGATCCTACGAAAGAGCGCCCTCTTGCCTTGGCCACGAGCACCCCTCACGTCAAGCCTGACGTAAACGATGTCATTGTGACTGGACATGTAAGTGCCCCAGTCGATGCGAAACTTGTCGGTTACGGCCTCGCTTCCGGGGCGACCGTTTACCTCTACTAGCACCGGAAACGCCGCATCCCGAAGCTCCTCCCGCCATGAGGGCGGCAGCAGCAGTTGAACCTGAGCTCGCCAGCCTTGCGGAAGAGGAACCTGTGATCAGTGCGGACAACCTATTATAGTTGCGCAATTGGAGCACCACTTTTGATCTTCTACAGCATCCCATAACGCTCGTTGTGGGGAAACAAGTTGGTCTTAAATTCAATTGCTCAGGCAGAAAGGCTGATGCCTGAAATGACGTTGAAGTTTTCGTTTCCTCCGATGAGGAAGAAAGGAAGGAAGAGAAGGGTGAGGAAGGGAAAAAGGTGAAACGACAGGTAACTGACCTCGAAACTTCGCCTCGTGGGGAGCGCGAGCTGGGACAATCTGTCAGCTCGCTGTATCCTCGAGTCGTAGAGTACTCGTACCATTTTGTGATTGGACATCGTATGCACGCCGGCCAACGGTAGGCCAGGACCCTCGCAATGCAACACGTAATATCCCTGGCCGTTCGTACTCGTCGACGCGTTGTCACTCGGTGGGCTCACCGATGCACCGAAGTGGGTGCAATTCGTGTAATAGAATCTACTGCTCCAGAGTACATCACCGAGATCGCAGGTCACGCAGAGTGGCTCCAAACGTCGTGGATCATCAGCTGTTGGATCCCTGACGACGTAGAGATGCCTCTGACCGGGTCTCCGTTCTCTCGTGCCGAGATAATAGACTAGGTGGGCTTTCGTGTCCCAGGCAAGAATCTCGCTAACCTGCAGTGCCCAAAATCGACAACATCGGGCCGTTAGTCGATGATCAACGATCGTGAGGTAAGTTGGAGAACCTGAGCTGCCAGGATCAATGAGCTGCTGGATCTTATCTTGATCAACCAGACTTCACGGTCGAAGATTGGCATTCGTCGAATGCAAAAGGAGAATCATTATTTAAAAAACTGGTAGTGTTGTCCATTCTACGAAACTTGATGGCGCACAGTGCAGCAGTGCATATCTGGATTACTAAGTTCTGGTTTTGACTGGACAATCTAGCTAATCAGAATGTTATCAGGTGGAGGGACCAGCTCCCGTTTAGCTCTGGTATTCGAACCCTAACACCCCAACACTAATATTCATTTACCGAAGCACTTTAGGATTTGCGTGACAACAACGGGATTAGGCCCAACAATAACCAATGAGACTCAATTGCTTCGATGAACAAATTCGCCAGATTTCCATCAGAATGGAATAATAATATTGATACTTTAAAGCATTTCGAAAGGATGGCAGGAAAAACGAAATCTGAAAAGACCTTTATCAGCATTTGAGAATAATAGAATTAGATCCAACAGAATCAAGTTAGCATGCTTAATTAGGGACATTCCAATGGATACTTCGAGCTAAGACAACTTCCCGTCTGTCCCTTGCAAAGGTTGCGTGACCGGGCACACTTGCCTCGTATCGACCATGCGACAAAACCGCTATCCTCTGTTGCGTCAACGTTATGTGCTTGATGTGAGTGAAGTGTTCCTGACCGCCCTCCTGAACGGCCGCAAGCAGGAGGAAGCTGTCACCGTCCGGGGCGAAAATGGGATGTGGTTGAGCGTCCAACCATTGACCCTCCGGTGCTCTTTCGGAATGTGTTTCGGTGCATTCCCACGAAGGCGCTTGGCACGTCGACACGACCGAAAGATTTTGCGTTCTCGTCATCCAGACAACGGATATTCGATTCGAGCTTTCACCGATCCACCCGGCGGATATCAGATAGAATTCTCTGCGATCGGAACCCAAGGACAATTAGTTTTCGATGCAGCAACGCTTGTCAAACGCTCGTCTACTTTAAACTGGTCATTGAGCAGCATACAATGACAGAAAATCAAACCCCAACATACTCAGACAACAATGACCTTTGATTCGTTCATCAAAATTTCCGTCAGAAGTTTCCCCACCAGATAATCCTCCAAAAAAATATGCTGCCTAACGTTATCATGATTGGAAGCTAAGAGCATCCTCTTTTAAACTACTCACTGGCCATCAAGAACACCCGGTGGTTTCAGCCTCGTCCGAGCCAGTGTCGAAGCGTTGGTCGCGTTCTTGTTTGATTTGTCTTTGAGATCCAACATCCACAGATCAACTTCGGGATTGGGTGATCCCGGTGTCGGATATCTGATCGATCTCGACGGTGGAAAAGAGCCCCGTCTCGCTGTACCCAAGGGACTCGAGCTGGCTCCATCCTGACCGACGAGACTCCCGAACCACGGGAATTCCAGAGTTGTGACTTTGGTGTCGTTGAACGTAGCGTAAATGAGCTTGGAACCGTCAGCACTCGGCCAAATGGCTTCGGGCCTCGGTAAAACCTCCTCCTGATACAACCAGTCAGGCACCCCATTGTAAATTACACCGGGAACACCCGTGTCCGTTAATTTTTTGTCCTCCGGGAACGTAGGCCCTGGCCTCATATAAATATCGTTGTCGGATATCATGACAAGGGCCGTTGAGTTGCCCAACCATGCGGCGTATTGAAGACGCGTGTGCTGAATTCTTGGCGATGCTTGAAGACGCATAGGTGTATGATGACTTTGTGAAACAAACGAATGGAGCAACCATTGATAGACGACGAGTCGAACGTATCGCTTGCGAACCATTCATTGATTATCAGCCATTTAGTGATGGCTATTTTGTAGAGACTTATTCGAGGTTACAGCCTCAGAGATTGAAAAACCATAAAGAGTTTACGGAAAAGAAAGTAGTGGACGCGCGATTGATGAGCAGCTGCGGCGATCTTCCATGTCAAGCGGCCTCAGCCTGGGCCAATACTTGAATGGGTGACCGTTCAGCGGCGCACCGTCTTGCGCTTCGACTACCGTTCGCGATGCAGTGGACGACTGTAGGCAACACTCTAGGCAGTCTCTCAGGGACGGGAAATAGTACAGTGATAAGTGTAGGGTGAAAGTGCAAAGGATCGAATCGTGAAAATCTGGACATCCAAAGCAACATCGGAAATAAATCAAAGTACTATAAAGAATAGCCAGATAGAGCCAATAATCATTACTCACTCGTTGGTGACGTCGTAGACCGTGTAGAGCGCAGTAAAAGTGTGTCGAAACACCTGAAACAATATTTAATCCATATCAGTACTGAAGACATCAACAATCGTCAAACGATTTCAACTGTCATAGATTTTTCATCAAAACCGAGCGGGACAAAGTACCTTTGTAGGTAACAAAACACTGACGTTGGAAGAAAAAGAATCCCAAATATGATAACCAATAGTATTATACATCAAAACCCGGGAATTGTTACGTCAGTAGCCGCGAAGTGGAATGATCATCACATCGTATAACGCAAGTAGTATGGCGCTCCTATTGGGCCATTAGCAGGAAAATGAAACTCGTAGCTAGTAAAGTCCTTGATGTAAATAGTAAGCTAAAAAAATTCCAAAAGCCAGAGGGTGTTCAAGGGGATGAGTGCGAAGAGGCGGAAAACGTACAACCATCGTTTCCGAGCCCGAGGGGCGTCCAGGCAGTTTACCCTCCCGCCCTAAGAAATGCGAGAGGTCGAAGGGTGGAATGTTGTGGAAGTGAACATAAATACCTCAGGAATGGTTTGTTCGAACATGATCGATTGATGGTCTGCAGAACTGTAAGATCATTCATAACAGATCAGTCCAATCGACTGACGGATCTGGAAAAATGTCTCGAGTTCTTGTGCTGTTTGGGGCTGAAGAACTCGAGTAATAGATGAAAAATGTAGAAGTCTCGTAGAGAAATCCAAAATATTGATTCTTAGTCAGGAAAGATGCCTTCTACTCAGTTTGAGTCCCGTGGACCAAAGGAATACTGGAGTTAACTGGAACCCAACCATAGCGGGCTAACCCTCTTTGATTATTGGGCAGTGGAAGAGTTCTCAGCCGTCTACAATCCCAACCCGTTGAATCAAAGGGTCCATAAAAGACTAGTAAACCGATACAGACCTACACGAACCGATACAGAGTAGTCCAAACTCGCATTGATGATAAGGAAGATGTCTCCAGTTTTTTAGGATCCCAACCGGATTCACTCGACAGTCCGTGCACTGATGCGAAGCCAATGGATGCCATATCGTGATAAAGCAAAGGAGCAATAAGCAGGTCCAACATTCTTGTGAAGTTCAAGTTAGTTGGATCAAAGGAACAGTGGAGAAAGCTATAACCGATGCCAGCTTAAATCATTGATCATAGGGCAGTGGAAGAAGAAGCTTAGAAGTTCGATTCTGGCAAAAAAGAAGCAGTATGTAAGGATGATGCATTCTACGCATTTCGAGTCTGTTGGACTAAAAGAATAATAGTGAGAGCCGGAACCCAACCATAGCAGGCTAATCCTCATTGATCATTGAGCAGTGGAAGAGTACTCCAGCCGTTCTCTATTGAGAACGGCTGGAGTTAAATCAGAGGGCCCATAGAAGACTATGAAGCCGATACAAAATAGTCCAACCTTGAGGGCTTGGACTATGTTTCATGATGTGGGACAAGCCTCCACTTGCCAAGTAGAACCAAGTGGAACGATCATCACATCGTGTATCGCAAGTTGAATGGCGCTTACATTGGGCCATTAGCAGGAAAATAAAACTCGTTGCTAGGAAAGTCCGTGATGCAAATAGTAAGCAAAAAAATGCCGAAAGCCAAAAGGCGTTCAAGGGGATGAGTACAGAGAGGCGGAAAATGTATAGTTGTCACTTCCGAGCCTGAGGGGCGTCCAAGCAATTTTTCGTCTCGCCGTAAGAAACGCGAGAGGTCGAAGGGTGGAATGTTGCGGAAGGAGCAATACGGCGAGAGACGTAGGCGTGCTCGCGGCACGAAGCTCTTCATCTCCATTGCCTTTTCCAGCTCCCCTTCAGCCCGCTACCTTTCACCTCAGCTGAGAAAATTTAAATCACGTAGCGCGCCTTAAACGACTTTAAAGTGCGCTTGATCACGTCGTTATACATGTCCGTGATGCTTTTCCGGCGTTGCCAAGTGTGTATGCATGTACGTGCGTTGCTCTCCGGACCCACGTGTACCGGGGGCGAAAAAACGCCTCTTCTTCCTGGCAAGGATAGCAAAGATAAGATGGAATAGAACACAGCGGAAAATGAAACGACGTAAAAAAATGGTTAAACGGAAAACTCCTTCGGCAGCCGGAGAATCTCGAATGGGGCAAATATATGCAAACCACTCTGTAAACACGGGGGTTGTAAGGCGGCTGCCCGAGGCCGAGAAAACTTCCCACCGAACCTCGCATTTCTCACGACAGCTACTTGTTCGGCAATCTTTTTTCCACGGACCCTCGCCACGTCGTATACTTTAACGGAAACGTCATTAGGGATATTGCAAAATACAGCAGGGGTTCCATCGACTTCCGCGTAAAGAAAAGGCTCCAAGTTTTTTAGGATTAGAGTGCGCGCTAGGTTCGTCAAATGCCTAGGGTCGGCTGCAACAGTGAATGAATCCGAAATGGGCCGAAGTTAGCTGTTGTTGAACCGGGCTGTTGACGTCACGCGCGGCCGTCCGTGTAGCTGGGGGTTTCTACCCTCTTTATCGACGAACCCCTCGCTCCTTCCGTCATGGATACGGCCAGCATGGTCAACCGCTCGTAGAGAGCTCATTCACGAGAGTAGGTCGGCTAAGTCGTGCGCATTCTCCCTCGACATCGGCTTTCCATTCCACGTGAATTCCTTAAATGGACGCGCAAAGCCAACAAACAAGATTGCTCGATGCTTTTTTAGTTTGAGTTTGGGATACCGTGCCCGGTCAAGGGCAGTGGCCATTGGTGGATTTGGCAAAACACCATAACTGGTTGTATAATAGATCAGGGAGCTGGAAGGACCAGCAGAACTTTTGGAAGCTGCTGCAAGTCGGAAGATTCCGCTGGATTGGGTGGAAGGTGCTTCGAATCATATGACCCTTTTTTTAGGTCGTAAGGTTTGTAGTGTGGAAGGAATTTGGCTGATGAGCATGGAACTTCTAGGCATTGATCACCTCTTACACGGTACTACAATAAATTATTTTAGCCAGCTGTGGGTTATCGCCTGCTGTACTGTTCCTTTCTTCCAACTGACTTGAACTTCACAAGAATTTTGGACCTGCTTTTTGCTGCTTCGCTTTATCAAGATACAGCACCCATTGGCTTCAGATAAATGGACGGGCTGTCGAATGAATCCGGTTGGGATCCTACAAAACTAGAGATCTCTTCCTCATCATCAATGAGAGCTTGGACTACCCTGTATCGGTTCGTTCAGGTCTGTATCGGCTTCAGAGTCTTCTGTGGACCATTTGATTAAATGGGGTGGGATTGTGGACGACTGGAGAACTCTTCCACTGCCCAATGATCAATGAGGGTTAGCATGCTATGGTTGGGTTCCGACTATCTCCATTATTCCTTTTGTCCTACGAACTCGAACTGTGTAGAAGACAGAATCCTTTCGTTCTGCTTCTTCTTGATCAGGATAAAGCGACTTCTAAGCAACTAAAAATTAATATTTCGTATTCCTCTACAAGACTTCTACATCTTTTGCTCATTTCTGAGATTCTTCGGCAACAAAGAGCACAAGGACTCGAGACATTTTCCCAGTTTCGTCGGTCTCTGAGAATGGAACTTTCGTGAATGACCTTCTTATAGTTCTGCAGATCATCAGTCGATCCTGTTCCGACAGACCATGCCTGAGTCGTTTATGTCCAACCCCATACTCAATCACAAGCTCAACTGATGTTCAGTTCATCAACCCCACCCACAAACTCTACTCTACGAAATCCGGCCAGAAATGGATTTCAAGACATGATCAAGAACCAACGAACAACATCTGCGTTCTCTTGAATTCAACGGACTGCAAATTTCATTCTGCACCATGCCGCCTCACGCGAATTCGTGCGCGGCAATAATGTAGGATAGTTTTTTTTTCGACGAAAATTAAGGAATGCGAAGTAGCGAGGATTCCACCAGAGGACAAGAACGTTAGTGGGATGCGCCCGCTTGGGGAAGGGATGAAGGACGTCGAAACTGGAAAGCCGTCCGGGCCAGCGAGCTAAACTACTCGCCTGGTCTCTTGGCAATACGCACGTACACAGGGTGGCCGGATCGTAGTTGTATCAATTTCGCCAGCCGAAAATCTAGAACTTGTTCGAATGGGAAACCTCTGGTGAAGGGATTCCTCTACTCGGTTTTCGCGATCTTTTACATTCGTTCTTGGACCAACCTTATTAACGGAAGGTTCTGAATGACATCTCAACGCACCAGAAAAATAACATTCTTCGAGAAATAAATAACACGATACGTTATGACACATGATAATCATTTTAAACATGCTGTTCCTAGTTCAGTCACTGCTGTGAAATTATTCTCAGTTCACGGAATTTGCGATGGCTCGTTTGTAACACCGAAAATATTATTTTGAAACCACTAATTAATTACCTTTTGCTTTTGGAATCAAAAAAGGATTTGATAATAGTAAAAAAATTACATCCTGGAAACTAAAACACTTTTTATGTTCAATACAACTTATATGCTCACTGGAGTTCTGATTTCTTTACGAAACCTCGAAACTTACCATTTAAGTTTTCGATTTTACAATACCGACACCCTGTTCAGTGATACAAAAAAATGCAAAGGTCTTTCGACGCATTTTCCGCCGCACTTCGCAGTTCCGGGAAACGGTCGCGCATTTTTTCTGGAGCGTAATTAAATCAGGGTGTAGCGTCCATTCAGTGCGAGCATATGAGAGGATATAATTTTTTTTCTACCTGCTGCTCTACGAAGCTGTTAACTATTTTATATATAAATTTACGCTTTCGCGTTTGCATTTTGTTCGCTGGTGCTTACCGGCTTGACATCGTGCTTGAAAAGTACGTAGCGCAAATCGGTGCTGCACTGGTATCCCTGAACATTGAGCTGCCTCTGCGAAAACGTCATTGTCAAATTATTTACAGTGTTAGTCTTCATTCACACGAGTTTCTTCATTTTTTGGGATGCAACGAGACTCAAATGCGCCCTTTCTGTTTTATACAACTTTCAAAGGAATAGAAAAAGGGGTGGGAAGAAACATTCGCTAAATATTTGCTGAATTAAAAAAATGAGCCGTCGGTTTCGAAGCGAGACTTCCGCAGTTACCCTGTGCCCTCGTAGAAATTCAATACATTCATCAATTCTTTCCAAATTCGTCGTTTCTGTTTTGTAAAACATGACGGGGGATGGAAGAATTGAAAGAAAAATTCTCAAAATTATTACAGAATGGAAAAAAGCAGCCGACGATACCGACACAGTTTTTCCACAGTTTACCTGTGCGCTCGTGAAAACGAAATACCTAATTAATTGGAAAAGGGTCACTGTGGGCAACACCCAAATACAAGAACTAGGTAATACAAGTCTAAGGGTTGTCGTTAAACCCTTAAGGGCGTACGAACAAAATGACCAATCTTTCAAAAATGATAATAAATAGTAACAATTTCAAAGGGCGAAAAAATCAACAAACCTCTTAAAGTTTATAATAAATAGTAACAAAACTTAAATTTCACAATAGACAAGTATGATTACATTGGAGAAAGTATGAGGATAGAAAAATAAATACAAATTGTGAAGCAGTGTTTTAAAGCCACTAAATTTATGTTTCCTCGTGAAAATGAAATACCTAAATTGATTGGAATAATATTGAAAGTGGGTAACACAAAAATACAGGGAATAATTAAGTGACGAGTTGCGTACAAAAAGTCGTTGAATCCTTAAGGGCGTAGGAAAAAATCAACAAATTTTTCAAAAATTATTATAAATAGTAACAAATATTAAATTTTATAGTACACAATAAGGATTACGTTTAAAGAAGTATAAAGATGAAAGGTAAATAAAAATTGTGGAACTGCAACGAAGGTGTTTTAAAACCGCTAATAATTTACGTTTCGCTCGTTTGTAACGTTATTACATAAGCCATTCTGTTTCACGTCTATGCGGTCTCGGATTTTCCCATACAGAGCTTCGCGTATAGTGACGTGAGTACCGGCACGGATCGTCGAACCGATCGATGTGCTGGTCCCGCGGAATTTCCCACTTCCATATCTATACATATTCCATCCGCGTTTTCCGCTCCCTGACTCGAAAGAAGAGTAGGAGATTGGAAAGCGTATATAGATCCAGGAGAAAGACAGGCGTATATATCGCTCACCCCTGTTCAAGGCTTTGCTGTATCCGCATATATGAGACATTCCATGCTAACCTGACCATCCGCTGCTCACGACAAAAATTATTGCATACCCTAAAGCTGTCCGAATTTATCAGCGAGTATTCGTTCTCCCGATCAAACGACTCCAAAATGCATTCTTCTTTCCTGTCCCATCGTAACATTCAATTGCATGAAAATTCACTATATAGGGTTAAAAAAAAACGTACCAAGAACGAATACAAATTGTTTCATTGGGATTGCAAATTTGTTTAAAAGAGTCGCAAAATTATTGATTAAATTCCGAAAGAGGAGGCTGAGGGAAATGAGAACCAACTTGGACTGGAGCTCCTTGCAGGGGTATTGGAGAATCGAGAATTTGGAATTCGTCCAGGAAACAAGCGATTCACAAACCCAGACTCTTTGAACTCCGCTATTCTATATATGCTTGCCCGCTTCAATTTCAAGACCCGTCCATTTTCGCCCGAAAATTTGAGTACAAATTAACGAAGAGTACACAAAACGGAATCCTCCGGGGAGGTAATTTCTCCGAAGCTCTAGCCAGTTAATGGGTTGCTGGAACTAGTCGAAAGTTGCCTAGTTGTAACAGTCGAAACAGCTAATTTTTGGAATATTTCAATAGAAAATCATAATGATACATTTATACAAAAATTGAGTACTTGAGAAAGTATCACCTGAAAAAAAAACGAAATCTTGTGGGTAAACATTTTTAATTGTAACCAATTTACAGCCAATCTCGGAAACGTCTTTCACAGTGAGCAATGCCCTTCTGAACCAACTTATCTAATACAAAAAAATCGAACAGATGTCGGTAGTATATTAGTTTATCTTATGATTAATCGAAGGAATTTTCGAAATATGGAATAAATAAATAATAGCGCGTGTTTGGTGAAGAAAAATCCTTCAATAAAATACTGTATTTTTAAACTATTGATATCTAAACTAAAATTAGATATCTATAGTTTAATTTTTGAACTATAGATATCTAAATATCTAAACTTATTGTCTAAAACTCGACCGTAAATGTTTTCGAAAATAAAAAAAGTACTTTTTCACTGCAAAATGTGTCCATTTTTTTCGAAAAATTCAATCTTTTTATTTCAAAGCGTACGATTTTATTCATTACCAACATTTCTCACTTTGCTTCGTTAATATTCTGCATATGAGTGTTAATGAAAGAAAAATCTTCGTTGGTTTTTTTCGGATTAATCCTGCCGATACCATACGTCCGCCATTTTTTAAGACTAATAAAAAAATACCATGTAAGAGTCAAAGCAGCAAAAAAACATAACCTAAATTGAAAAAAAGGTAAAGAAAACTTCCCATAAAAAAAATAATGAAAATCAGCAATTTTTTCCCTTGCCTGAAGGTTCGGAAAAGGTTCCCCCTTAAAGTTTTGAACAACACTCCGAGCGTTTGGACTGGCATCAACGTAGTAGCCTATAAGTCTGTCAATTTTAATCCGACCATCTTGAAGTTTTCTGGAAACATTTGAAAGATGATATATTGTCAAAATATATTGGTTTGAAAAACTAATTTTTCGACCTTTACAACTAGACACCATCCCTTCCTTAATGCGTTTTTTCCCTTTTTTGTGTCCTTTCATCTCCTTCATCTGTCGATTACGTTCGACTTTATTTTCATTTTCCCTGCGTCGATGGCGTCTCAACAGAATGTTCGGAGACTAAGATCGATCACTCGGTACATGTGTCTCTGTGACACCCTTTTTCTCTTTTTTGTTGCTTTATCTCTCTTCTGTAGAGCTTTTGACAAAGGAGTATACATATAAGGGGAAAGCTCTTTGCCTCTGCTTACAAACGCAACGATCCGTGTACACACGACCGCAAGAGATCGAGCCATCAAGCACAACAAAAATGCAATACCTCTATTGCATTTTTCGTGACGCACACACACACACACACGCGCGCGCGCACACATATATATACCATTCACAACATAAATGTTGTCTTATGGATACTGATGTAACTTTGCAATAAGTTTTTTTTTACCTCTCAATTTTGTAATATCTACAATATACTGAAAGCAACGGAAACAAAACGAAGTTTATCGATAAATTTTTTTTTAATTTCTTTTAAAAATGGTTTTTAACAAAATGTTAATTTTTTAATAACGAGCTTCCTAATCATCGTGAAATGTTAACACGACCTCTTAAATACTTCATACAAAAACATACCAAATTTTCAGAATTTTCTTATCATTTTTTATTTCAACCCCTAAGGAGGCTGACGTAATGATGATAGAATTCGGAAAATTTGGTATGTTTTTACATGGAGTATTAAAAATCGTCATGTAAAAATTTCATGATAATTAAGAAGCTATTTATTGAACAATTAACATTAACATATTTCATAGGGACTCAACATCCTTAAAGGACGCTCAAGCCTCCCAAAAATGCAAATTTTCATTAAAAATTCGATATTTTTTTTCGTTCACGTCTCACCCATGAATTATACGCTTTAAAATTTAAAAAATTAAGCTCGTGGAATCTCTAGACGGCCCATGAATATTTAGTGGTCGCTCAACAGCTTCGAAATTTTCAATTGTCGCGAATTTATTTTCTCTCCTCATAAATTTATGACTTTCTAAATTTTTCAAACATTTAATCCTTTTTTTTCTTAAGAAACGGATTTTTTTATTTACCTCACACTACTGACCTGATAAAACGGGGGACCTAGAATTTTGTTTACAGACAAGAGCCTTGAAGCATTATTTTATGAGAACAAAGATTCTTGGATTAGTAGTGTGAGGTAAATTTGAAAAATCTGTTTTTAAAGAAGAACGATTAATTGTTTTGAAAATTTGGTAACCGCCAAATTTATGAGTGAGAAAGGTAAAAAAAAATTAGCGTCCATTGGACATTTCGAAGCTCTTGAGCAAGCACTGAATATTCATTGACCGGTTAGAGCTTTCGCGAGGTTCCTTTTAAAATTATAAAGCGTGAAATTCATAGGTGAGAAGTGAACGAAAAAAAATCCCTTTTTGATGAAAATTTGAGTTTTTGGGAGGCTTGAGTGACATCTAAATACTTTTTGCCCGCTCGCAGCTTTCCTGACATTTTTTTTTCTCCTAAGAAGATAATGGCATTGTGAGAAAAGGAAAAAAATAGAACTCAAATTTATGCCATCCTAATATATATATACTTGCATACAGGGATACTGGTTGTTGGTTACGATCGCGTAAAAAGGTTGCAGGACATGTTTTCCGCTATCAAATAACCTAGTAATGTTTTATGCAAAAGTGAACCATTTTCGAGATGCTATTTTAATTCCTTTTTTTTCAAGTGAGAGGTAGGCACCTTTAGAAATTAATGAAACAAACTGTTCTATATTTATATAGTATTTATACGTATTTATACGTATTAAAGTGTCCTTGAAATAGTGTTTGTTTTCAGTGAAGTAAACCGTAAGTATTGTCGCCTTTCTGTACTTTCTTTACCTGTCTAAGAAATGTGTAAACGTACATACTAACGTAAGCATTGATACTGATGGTCGTCGTTTCGAGCACGTACTATAAACGTAGTAATTTTATTTATTACCAAAACTGTAAGTATTATCGCCTTTCTGTACTTTCTATGACCTTCAATGACCTTATGTTATAGGTCGTTGAACTCGTTTTAAGCTCCTCTTTCATGATACAGAAAAAAAAACATAGCGATCCATTTAAAAAAATGGAGTTGACCTTTAAATGTCCGAAGTACCTCCACCTGCAAAAAAAACTATTATCGCTATCGAATGCCCCTTTCGTACTGTGCAATTTCGTTTCAGCAAATATTTCTGTGAACCTTATAGTTTCGAAGAAATCCAAGGTGCTAATAGTTATCGATCCACCCTGTATATATATATATTTTTTTTTTTTGAAAACCTATATATATATTATGGTGGTTAAAAACATCGATTTTTTTTCTCAACTGAAAATTGAATTATGTTAAGACACAGAAAGTTTTGCAAAATTTGAGGGGTCTAAACAATTTTTTAGTTCGTGCTCAAACGCCTTTTTCATGTTTTTTTCAATTTTTTCATGATGATCGAAGTATTAATTTTTTTTTATCTTCATACAGAAAATGTTAGTGCGCGATCCAATGTAAGTTTTGATTAAATTTTTTCTGTACCAATACACAATTTTCATTAAATTTTTTTTTATCATAAACAATTTATATTTGCAGATTAAGAATCAATATATATGTAATTGGGTTGTGAAAATTATATCAACCACTTGATGAACAAGAACACGGTGTTCACATTACTGAACGTCTAACAAGTATGCGTGTTTTTTTTAGTAATATGTTGTTTTGGAGTAAGAAAACAAATGAATAAAAAAAATGACGAAAAATAGAACAAAAATTACGAGTCGTTTGAGCACTACCTAAAATAATGTTTAGACCTCTCAAAGTTTATATGAATTCCTTTTCATAACGTAGTAACATTTTCCGTTGAGTACCACGAAAAAAATTTGATTGTTTTTGCACCACCCTAACATATACACTATATTGCAGTAAATTTAATTGTCCGCAATATACACCAAAACGCGATACCAACGCAAATTCCCCATAAACCGATAAACTTCGGTACCTGTGAATTCCATAAAAGCTCACTTTTAAATAATGCAAGTACTCGTGGAAGCCAAATATCGGTAAATTAAAGAAAATCGTTGAAAGGACGGAAGAAACGAGGCTAAAGTTTGCAATCCTGCGCGTTCCGTTGATTCTCAATAATTTCGAAGGTTTCCTCCATTCTCTCGAAGCCACGAACTGTGCGTCAATACTCGAACATTGGGACCTGAAGGGAAGCATTTTTCAGCTAGCTTGTATAAAAAAAAAAATTTATTTCCCCCAAGGACCGTGAGAAATTTGGCTCGTATCGGTAAATATATATTCTTTAAATGCATTCCTCACATTTTTCGCCGCTGAAATTCCGTTAGTGGACAATGAAAATTCAAGCTCCCAATTTCCGATAAATATTCGACTCCCCGCTATCGAGAATTCCTAGAGAAGACAGGAAGGACGGATAAAAATATTCGAACGAAAAGAATGTGGGGTAAAAAAAAATAAAAAGTATACAAAAATGTGCAGGCACGCCTTCGTATGAAAATTGGGCTGGAATTTAGCTCGAAAGCGTGGGCCAACGAAAAATCCGAATTTTCGATCGAATACGAATGCGCTATTGTGTAGACAGGTCGGGAAGCATGTACACACGTTCCTGAAATATTCAGCGCGGCACAAAATGGCAAGGCTGGAAATGCATCTGGCACAAAATGGCAAGGCTGAAAATGCATCTGGCACATGTCATTTTGGCTCGCGTGACGACGCGAAAACTCACCACAGCAACCCCTAATGCAATTCCTCGTTGGCCCCTCCACCCCAATAACTCGAATGACTCTCTCGCGGTCTCATATCCCCATGAAACATGCGACCTCCAATATATACGTGTACGAGGAATGGGGCTGGCCAACAGGTGTGAAATTCTCCATCATTGGGGATTAATTTTGGTGGCTGGCGCCTTTTTTCGTTGGCCGAAGTGTCAAGTCATTGTCGTTCGCTTTTCGGAGGCAATGACTGCGAGAGGGATAAACGGAGAGCCGTGTCGAGCGCGAGAATTTGCTGTTACTACTGTTCAGGCGAAACGATTCTCGTTCTCGCTGATGAAGACTCGGGTGCAGTTTTTCGCATTTTGCTCCGAAGCTACTGGACCGAATGACTTGAAATTTTCACAGTCAACGTCCGATCGCCAGACGAAGGACCGTGAACCGCCGGAAATTCGTTATGTAAAAAAACTAGGATTTCTCACGTAGGGAAATTTTGACCGAGTATAATATGGGTTTACGTTGTAGGGGAGTCGGGATCAATATGACTTGGTGTGATATAATAACACACCCTTAATATGTTGTCAAATATCCGCGCTATAAGAGTAATGATAACATTCTATGGTCGGCCAATTAGTGTTGCTAGTAGCGAAATCTAGTATATCCTTTTTTCCTTGGAATAGACTTTCGAAATACGTGAAAAAAATTCATTTGTCTACGTCAGTATTTATAGACGAAAATGGTGGTTAAAAAAATGTCCTAAAAAATTGTAGCTCTGCGCTGTTGATGAAATTTCGAAGGTGGATCATCGGACACAAAAAAATCAAACGGTTTTAGATTCAGTGTGTTAATGGCTATAGGGCATATCATACGATTTTTTATATATGTAAAAATAACAAAATGGCGGACATTTTTCGAAAAAACGTGTTTTTTTCACCGTTTTTGACAAAAAAGTAAATATCAACATTTTAAAAAATCCTTGCTATGTGCTATAGCTACAGTTGTAAAGAGAATGTGGTTAAAATTTCGTGAGGATCGGTTCAGTAGTTTTGAAGATGAATTCGTTTCGAGAAAAACGTGTTTAAAGTTTGTTTGGGTTACATAAATACTTAAAAAAATTATTTAATTATTTCAAAAGTGTATTTATTAAGTGTAACTACATTTGCATCAATATCTATAACATACACCTATAAAGAAAAATCGTGAAGATAGCCTTTTTAGCGTCTAAAGTGAGAAGATCCCTTAAAGCTGTAAAGAAGAGTCGAGTGGGTTGGCTTTTGGCACCCAACATTTTAACGATCCGCAGACAACACTTCATCGTCACCATAATAATGTTCCAGTAAATATTGATCGCTAAACCTACCCTTTAACCTAGAAATCAATGTTCCGGTAAATATTGGTTGCTATCACCTATCCTTTAACCCAGAAATCAATGAATCTACGCATAATTTAGTCGACGTGTGTAAGATGACATGCATATGTCATCTTATCGTTACAGTGAAGTATGTCGTCTTACACACGTCGACCTACATGTGGTTTTTGATGTTTCTTTTCTTTATTTAACTAACTAACGGCCTAACTAACTCATGCTATTCCATTATAATAACACTTTATGGATATGCGGTCGCCTTTGGATTCATTTGACGTGATTCGTTTAAATATTTATCGTCAAAAAAAAAGTATGTTATCTTACGCAAAACTCCACTATATGGAGAGAATAAAAACGACTTTGAAGGGCTGTCCAGGTTATAGCGGGATTTTCCCGTTGCGTCACAGGCGAAACGAATGGAGCCCTTTAGTCGTACAGAGAGAACAAAAGGCCAATGCCTCGCAAACTCGTGAGCAATGCACGTAACAAAGGGGTAGTTTAGAGGCCACGCTGAAAGGAGGGGCCAATCAATTATCGATGTTATGCCGTTTCGTGGATACGGACCCACGAGAGGGTGCCGAAGGGAGGAGGGTGAGAGGGAATTAACGTTTGGAGGAAGGGGATACAGAGAGAAAGAGAAAAAGAGAGAGAGAGAGAGAGAGAGAGAGAGAGAGAGAGAGAGAGAGAGAGAGAGAGAGAGAGAGAGAGAGAGAGAGAGAGAGAGAGAGAGAGAGAGAGAGAGAGAGAGAGAGAGAGAGAGAGAGAGAGAGAGAGAGAGAGAGAGAGAGAGAGAGAGAGAGAGAGAGAGAGAGAGAGAGAGAGAGAGAGAGAGAGAGAGAGAGAGAGAGAGAGAGAGAGAGAGAGAGAGAGAGAGAGAGAGAGAGGTGAGGAAGAGATATAGAGGACGATCGGTGGGAGGGAGAGAGGGAAAGGAGGTGAAGGGAGAATGATAGAAAGGCTTGAGAGGGATGGGGGAACAGAGAGATGAGACAGCGATAGAGAGGACCAGGACTAGAGGGAGCGAGAGCGAGCGAGAACGGAGGATGGAAAGGCCGAGATAGAAACTTGCACGCAATTGAATCTGGTAGCTCTGTATGTACATGACATGAGGTTCTCGAGGTATTAGTCCGTTATCTCTTTGTGTCGACATAGAAAGGGACAGTCGGTATCCTCGTGATACCAGAAAAGCCAGTAATTGCATCCGGAATTAATTGGTTCCCAGCTCCAGAGCTGGCACGGTACATCAATACATTGGTTGAAAAAAAAAAAACTTTTCGAGGGTTTTCTATCGAGAGAGCTTTTTCCCCGCCATGCAGCACTGGACAAAAACTGAGCAGTTCATCCGCATGTGTTCAACTTGATCCTATTGTGAACTATTCATTTGTCAAATTTTTTTTTTTTGACTTTTTAAGGGGAAGATACGTTTAGGGGAAGAAAATATTTGCTGATTTACATGATTTTTTTTAAGCAAAGATTTCTTCACCCTTTTTGAGATTTTGGTTGGTGCATGTTATTTTTTTATTTCCTAATCTTCAAAAATGGCGGAGGTACGGCATGGTCTTCGAAACCGCATTTTCAAAACGAGCGTGCCGTATGGCTTTAAATTGGTCGACTGATGACATTTGGTATAAGCAACTTTATCGTGTAAAACATGAGCCTACATGCTTTTGAAAATGAAAAAAAGGATTTTTTTATTGCAAAATGTACCCAGTTTTTCAAAAAATGTAATATTGCTTTTCAAAGCGTACCATTTTATCGTTTTTCAACATTTTTTACTTTTCATTTTTCATATTCTGAATTTCATATGAGTGTTAATGAAAGAAAGAAAATACCATGTAACCGCCAAAAGTATAAATGAAACACACCCTGAGTCTCAAAAATGGTAAATAAATATTTTCTTTTAAAAATAAATCACGAAAATCATATTTTTTCACGCCTAAAAGCCCCCCTCTCAACGAAGCCAATCAAACCCAAACAAATTAAAACACAATATTTCTTCGAATCCTCTAATGGAAAATGTTGAAAGAATATTTTTTTCACTAATTTTCATACGTACAAGAGTGTGGTTGGAGACGAGAAGAGACACGGAATTGTTGGAAGTATCGAGCAGAGCGAGAGAACCGTCATCGGCCTGATAGACAAATTTGTCGTGTGATATCCAGGCCGGTGGTAAACGATGGGGTGAAAGATCACCGCTAAGGCACTCGTCCAATGTTAGACGTCTACCGCTCCAATAAAGAAGCTCGTCAACGTACCTACGCTCGGGAGGAGCGAAATAAAACATGTTGATTTATTCAACGGAACAATTTGGTGTGATGTCAATTTTTTTTAATTTCGTTACGAAACATTGAAAATTTGCTTACTGACATGTCTAATTTAAACTTCCTTTCTTTCTGACGAACCTCTACTATTAGTATGACTATTATTATTTGAATAATTTTTACATCTGGTCAATTTATTTATTTCGACTTTGGTGTGATGTCAATTCATTTCTGTGTTATTCGCTGCGTGAAAACGAATTTTAGTTTATTGTCACAGATAGATTGCCTTTCTTTTTCTTCAAAAATATAATAATAAGAATAATGAAATGGTCTGATATTATTATTATTATTATTGCTTCTTTTTAGTGGTAGACTTTAGTGCTCCGGGCAACACACTTCCTCATCTTGCGCTGGGAAACATTCACCTACCCCCGAGGGTTAGGCTCTTATTATATTATTATAATATAATAATTATTATTATTTCAACATATTCGACTTATGATGAATTTTTGCGTTTTACCTGTTGTGTCGATGCCAATTAATTTCTGTGTTATTCATTTCCGCTACCTTTCGTTCTATTTCTTCAAAGAGACAATAATAATAATAATAATAATAATAATAATGGCACGGTGAGTGATTATTATAATTTTTGTTATTGTGGTTGGTTCTATTCTTATTATTCTTCTTATTGCCATTATTATTTCCACATCATGTAAATAATATTTTCAAAATCGAACTCCGAATACAGCAAGGAATAATTCATAATCAATTATTAATTTCACTTGGGGATAGAAAAAAGGGCCTTACCCTAGAAGATAAATGGCGGTGACGATGCCAGCGATAACGAGACCGATCACCAGCAACGAAAATATTATGCTTCTCCAGTTGTGGCCACCCTCTCCGTACGTCAAGTCCTGAAAAACACGAACGACTCGGTGTCCCGATCAAATTTTGTACATTCGCAGTACACTTTTTACGTGACGAGGATATAATCGATTGAACAATTATGAATTATTTAACGACGACGTCGCCTGCACTCGGAATAAAACATTTTATTTTTCGGGACCACGAACAATATTTCTACGGTCATAGCATATATCGGAAAAAGAAATCCCTCGATGAAATACTATTTTTTACATCTAGAAAAACCCCTAAAAATTTCAAAAGGATCGATTCAGTACTTTTCTGTGTTATTCTTCTCACCGACTTCAAAAGTGTACTTTCGAGAAAAAAGCATTTGAGGAAATATTTTCAGGAAACATTTATGAGATGATACACTGTCAAAATATATTGGTTTTGAGAAAACAGATTTTTCGGCTTTTTCAACTAGGCATAACCCATTAAAAAGGGTACATATGTATGTACAGATCATTTTTTTCTTTGCAAGACGCGGAAAATTGGCAGCCATCGTTTTATTCTTGATCGCTTCGGAAGGAAGTGAGAATGAGAATCCTCGAATTTGCGTATCTTTCATCCCGAAACTTCGTCTCGGCGAGAAAAATGTCGGAATATAAAGAAGAAAGGAGACATCGAGCATCTCGTATTCACGGTACGAGGGAGTGGCGAAAGCGGACTTTTTCTCAAATCGTTTTGCCATCAATGGAAATTTCTTCCATTTCGTTCTCGCGCGTTGCCTGACGAGAAAAATGATATAAATGGAAATTTTTAAATTTCACATTTTTTCTTCGTCCTCGTCACTGCGTCGTCCTGGCTAACTCACCAGGTACGTTTGAATTTTCGTGCATTGCTGTACAACAGCTGCTCCACCGCCACGTGCAATCATCGATTGTAATCAATCCAATCAACAAATCTTGCGCTACAAACTTTATTTAAATGGATTATTATTTTTTACTATTTTTATGATTTATTATTATTTATTTGTTTATAATTTATTATATATTTATCAAATTTATTATTATATATAATAAATAAATATATATATATATATATATGTATCATTTATTATTATTATTTAATATTTATGACAACAATAAGCATAATAATAGTAGAAATAACAAAAGTTCGTTTTTTTTATGAGCTTCCTCCGACAAGTCGAATCGATTGGAGTGTTGAAAATTTACGTTTTCAAAGAAAATAAACTTCTGTCATGCATTAACCGTAGAATTTATCGCACGTTTATTTATTTGCGATCAATGCACGCGCGCACAAGTAAAGGCACCCACACGAGCATAGAACTTATAAAGCAGAGGAGAAAAGAAAAGCGTGCTCACAAAGATTCGCGTGGCCGCGACGTTCCGATCGGAGAGAGAGACAATGGTCGACTATTCGAGGGCTAGCGAATAGTCCAAAGATAGAATCGCGCAAACTGACAATGTTTTGGGAAATCTCTTCCGGCTGCAACACGCGAGAGTCTGCGCTTCTGATGCTCGAGAGTGTGGCCGTGAAATATCTCGTACGATGCTCGGCCAATAACGAGAGGCCACTCTCGCGTCATTATTCACTCGTGAACGGCGACGCGCAAGAAAACACGCTAAAAGTAGATACGGCCAGTAATGCACAGACGATTGAAAAGTCCCTCGGCAAGAGTCCGTGAACAGCGTCCTTTTTTTAATTTATTTTTTATTACCGCATAAAATAGGCGTTATTGCCGTTTGGACGTTTACATTTGGCTACGAGGCGAGGCCTACATCGAGAAAAGAATGAAAAACGGAGATTATGGTGTTGTGCTTTTTTTTCTCGGGAGATTATTCCGGCGCCAAAGTGCTAGGGAGATGTTGGCATGAGGCTCGAGTTTTTGCGGATAAATTAGACACCTAGCGGCGATTTTTTTTATTTCTGAGCAAAAAAATCGCGTTTTTGTGAGGTCAAAAACCACAAATTGGGACGAAAATTTATTGGATAAGGAGCTTTATATACCGGGTGGCCGATTTTAACCTCACACCTGATTTATATAGATAAATCCTGCTTCGACCAAGTATTGTGTGTAGTAAAAGTTTGAAGGGTCAAAGGGGGATGTTAAATAAATATTTCTGTGTCCAAAATTCAACATGGCGACGGTAGGATGACAAACAGATTTAAATAAAAATGGAAACATGATCTTTTCCACCGAAAAATTTGGCAGGACGAAACTAACTTTTGTATGATTTTTTTTTATAACGCTAATAATTTTTCAGGTCAGAGCACCATTTTTTATTATTTTAGCGCTATCCAGAATGTGTACGAGGATGTAACAACATCCCTAGAATAATTGTGCGTGGGGTTTGTTTGAGTTAGTTGGGGTCAGTTTGATAACGGAAGTTTGAGTTATCGAACACACCTAAACAAACTCACACACACACACACACACACACACAGATGCTAAAGGCTTTACTTCCTCGCGGTACATCCCGCATAGCAGCAAAATAACAAAAAAATGCTATCCTAACCTACAAATTATGAACGTGATAAAAAGAAATGTCCTAAAAACGTTGTTAGTTTTGGCCTGAAATATTTTTTGGTAAAAGAAAAAAGTCATGTTTCTATATTTGTTTACATGTCGGGGACCTTAACGACGCCATTTTGAATTTGGGAACAATAACATGGTTTGCAGTGTCCCCCTTTAAACCCTAAGAGTTACACAACACTTAATACTTGATCGGCGTAGTATTTTTCGAGCTAAAGCAGGTGTAAGTTTAAGATGGCCACCCGGTATAAGAGGACGGCGTGAGAGCACTGAAAAATTCCTTATAAGAGTAATTCCCTAGGCAATTCATATATTCTCTATTTGGGAAATTCCTTCTGCTGGTGTAAGGAGCAACCTGGGGAATTCACTATAAAGAAACACGATAGTCCCTATATACCAACATATTTCCTATACAGAAATATATAAATTCCCTATATATGGTAAGTACATATAAGTCTCCATATGGCAATATATTAGTTGCTTATGTAGAAACATATTCCCTATATACAAACATGTTTCGTATTTAAAAATATAGCAATTCCTAGGGAATTCCCCATACAATACATTTTGCATCGTAAGCTCGCGCTGCAAAGCGCGCTTTAAAATAGATAAACTTCGAGACAAAAACGCTCTAGCAGAAACAATTTCTCATAAAATGATTTTTCGTTTCGAAACTGTACTCTAAAAAGTGCGCATCCGTTTCAGAAGTGCTAGCGCCATCTACAGTGCGTCCTGAAATTCAATTCCCGTATCGCCAAACAAACAAATTAATGAGCAATCATGGGAAAACAAATAGTCGAAATACACGTATGAACAATTGCGCTCTATTACTTTTTACTCGCACATTTCATTTCTCACCTACTCACCAGACACTCTCGACGTCGTAAGCATCGAGTCATGACAAATCCCCAGGGATGACGTTACCTTCCTATACATAGGCATTGAAACGCGCGCACGCACACACACACATACACTTTTGACAGGAATTCGCTAGAAGAGGCTTTGCTGCAAAATGTCCAAACAGTCCTGACATAGATATGTGTATATATACATGTGATTGTATCAATATATCATGAGATATAAACTGCGGCAAAGCGTCGTCGATACGGGCGCGTGGGGAAACAATCCCAGACTAAGCCTGATGTGTCTCTGTGGTCCTCTATAACTCACCCACTCTTTCTCGCTTCTTCAAGCTTCTGGGCCACGTTATTACACAGTAATACATATTGAATGAAGAGGCCAAGCACTCCGGTCGTTGGCCACTTGGTATGGGAGAAGGAAGAATAAGAAAGAAAAGAGATAAGCTACCGAGCCCCTGCCCCGATTGTTGGCCCAATTGTGTCGAGTCGGAAGTTATTCGGTGCAAAGTATCGGCTTGGCCAATAACTGTGACCACAACCAAAGCCCCGAACCATCGAAGGAATTGTTGCTCCCGACTATGGAATCTGGTTGGTCGGTCGGTGGTTCCCTCGAGGTTTCTTACTAATACACGCGCTCCGTCTTCCTTCGGGTAGCACAAAATGTTTTTATCCCCCACGAAATCCCCACACGAAACTCGCATTCGCTCTAACCACATACCATTCGTTCGTTATCCATTCGTTGCGCACCAGTGTCCCGAAAATCCCGTTCGAGCTTTGGGGGACAGATCGACGGTGAAATTCTGAAGAGAAAAGTCCTTGTCTATTTTTCTGTAGAATTTACCGTTGATTAGTTATCGATAGATTGGTGACGGCCAATCGGATGCGGTGGGCGTGGCAAGCGCGAAGCGCCCGCCTCACCCTTCTACCTGCACGTCCTATTCGCGGCGCTCCTCATTGGCTGTTGGTAAATGAGGAATATCTCGTTAACCGTGCATCGTGGAGAAAAATCGAAGAGGAATTTTCTCTTCAGAATTTTACGATTTAACCCCCCTATAAAGCTTGAAGCTCGTCCTCTACGACACCCCGTATACACAGTCAGGTCGTCTATCTTACCCCATCCTCGCCGTCTCGTGGCTCTTTGTCGCCGCAGCTACAGACCGCTCGGCGTCGAAACGAACACGCCAAGCTCCAGGGGGGCGCGAAGGAGCCGGAAGTGAAAGAACCGCGCTCTAAACGCGCGTGGGTAGTAGTAACCACTGTGCAGTCATATATATATATGTGTGTATATAGTGGCGCATAAGCATAGGCTTTAAGTAGCAAGTAGGGTAAGCTCCATGTTGAGCCTTTTGTTGCTTGGATCTGTGCCTCTGGATATAGTGAGCAAGGGCGTCGGGGATACGACACTCTGGTCTTTCCCGATGAAAATAGATCAAAACTTACGCGGCTTTGCCGTTTTTTTTCTTCACTTTTTCCCATGAACTTTTTTACGTTTTGAACGCGGTTTCGGAGAAACTTCAGTGAAAATTGTTACAAATCGTCTAGACGAAAACCTACACCGTTTATTTTTCTTCGACGCTGATCAATAACTGTTCGTGACACAAAAATCCTGCCTCTCGTGCAGGGGATGATATAAAACATGGGTAACGTAAATCAGATCGTAAACATCTATGTGCACACCTACAGATACATCTCGAGCACATGCATCGCGACAGTTTAACATTCGTGGGTGATGTGAGCTGGTGATACACGTGGCAGCCATTCCACCTGCCACCCCTACAGTCTGATCCCGACATATGCATGTGATGTCATTTGTGAGATTCAATAGGAGCTCTTACGCAAGTAGGGTTAGGGGATGTATTACTACCAAAGACACATGCGATGGACCCAAATCTCTGCAAGTCGCATGAGTTGTTACGTCGCTATATGATGCGGAAAACATTACAGAGTTCCAACGACGCGGTGTGTTTCTAAACGTACAAGGGGATTTAGAACTTTCCACATACATACTATTAAAAAAATAGTAAGCACATGTTTTCTTTTCCTCTCTTTTGCTTTTAGATGAGATTAATGTAAATGAATAAATAGTATTTCATGCTTTATCATGTTATAAGCATAATAATTGTTTGAAAATTATTGAGACGTACGTCCAACTGCTGCTGTCGAATTAGCTTTTCAGTGCTTCAGATTATATTGATATAAATAAATGATAATCAGAAATATTGTTAAGAAATTACGTGCTTCTAGCTGTGACGATAGAATTGAGAATACGTGACGTTTTCTTTATTAATTTTCCCTTTTCGGTGATGTCATCTAATTTATCTGCATTTTGTTGCGGAACATCGAATATTCGCTCACTAAAGTAAGTAATTTACATACATCTTCTTTCTGTTAAATCATTATTAATACTATTGTTATTACTTCAAGAATTTAGGGAAGAATATTTTTTTTAATTCGAGTTGAGAGAAATAAAAAAGTATAATTTACAATTCATGGAATTATTCGATAAATTATTCTTTCGAGCAATGGGAAATTGTCTAATAATATTTTGCAGTGATTTGGATTTATTTGTTTATATTTTTGCTACACATCGAAACACATCGTTGGTGTAAACAATTCACACTTCTCTCTCTGCCAAACAATTATTACTATTATCACTATTATTATTGTTACTGTGCTTGCTGTTGTTCTTTAAACAATTAATTACTTCAAGTTTTAAATTCAAGTTCAGGGTAATGGAGAAATACTGCAAAAGTAATTCGTTGGCTCCAAAAATGGATCAAAAATCAGCTTTCCACTAATATTCAATTTGCGCCATGACCAACCAAGACCAAAATTTATAGATGATCTGTAAATGTTCTGTAAAAATTGAACACTCTTTCTAGCCAAAGAGCTAGTATTCATTTGTTTCGATTGATATTAATCGATTATTTTATTTTGTTAATTTTATTAAGTCATTCCGATTAATGAACTATTATTATATTCACTAATTACGAATACTGGCAATGAAGCAGTATTAATTTATTATTAATTGACAATTGTTCCGCTGAATCATCGAATATTGATGCTGAAAAATTATTGATTAACTGACGTTAGGTCCGTGTTCCATTCGATCGTCGATTCGTTCATCGATGCCCTGCCAATGACTGTAGCAATGTTGAGGCCAATATTTCAATCTCAAAACGTCAACAATGTTTATTTTTCTACGTTAAGGGGGGCTGGCGGTTTTCTATCCGCGATGGATCAGGGTCGGGAAAGTGCAAGTGCAGCGTTAAAGCCCCGGATAACGTATCGCTCGATCGGATGCTCGACCGAGCGGAATCATTGGGAGATCGGATGGGAACTTTCACGGCTCGCGGCTTCCCCGATTGTCCCTCGCTCGTTCAGTTTCCAATGGACATAAACTCGTCATCGATCATCGCAAGGGTCGCTTGAACGCTCTCAGCGGTTAGGAACAAATAGAAAGATCTTTTGAGCTAATTAAGGACATTCGACAATTAAGGATGTTGAGTCCCAAATCGCAAATGATGATAAAATTCTGAAAATTTGGTATGTTTTTGTATGAAGTATTTCAGAGGTCGTGTAAAAATTTCACGACAATTAGGAAGCTCGTTATTGAACAATTAACATTCACAAATTAAATGTTGTTTTATGGAAACTGATGTAACTTTGCAATAAGTTTTTTTGTTGACCTCTCAATTTTATCATATCTACAAGATACTGAAAGCAACGGAAACAAAACGAAGTTTGTTGATAATTTTTTTTTAATTTCTTTCAAAAATTGTTCTTAACAAAATGTTAATTTTTTAATAACGAGCTTCCTAATCATCGTGAAATTTTAACACGACCTCTTAAATACTTCATACAAAAACATACCAAATTTTCAGAATTTTCTTATCATTTTTTATTTCAACCCTTAAGGAGGTTGAAGTAATGATGATAGAATTCTGAAAATTTGGTATGTTTTTACATGAAGTATTCAGGAGGTCGCGTAAAAATTTCATGACGATTAAGAAGCTATTTATCGAACAATTAACATTAACATGTTTCATCGGGACTCAACATCCTTAACTTCTCTTCGTTGGCGGAGAGAATTCGACAAAAAATGCCCAAATGGCGGGAATTTTTTATCCTGAAAATTTGTACTCCGGGGTTTTTGAGGGTGCTGATTACGAATCTGAACTCGAAATTCAGGAATTCACAATGACGAACAAATATGGCGAATGAAAATACAAATAATACAGATTAATTTAAATGAAACTCGGTACTCAGGCTTCATATATTTCCACCTACTTATTGTATTATGCTCCGTGTTATTGAATTCACCATAAAAAATTCCGTCATTTTGAGTTCAGCATCACACTGAGCGTCCCCGAAAACCCCCGAGTACCAAGATTTATCCAAATCGAGCCGGTTTTTGCACTTTTGTCCGCCTTTAAAATTTTTTGAATTTTGCGTTCAGATTCGTAATAAACGACCTCGAAAATCCGAGAGTAGCCATTTTTATCTAAATCGAGTAAAATTTTTCATTTCGGTCGGCCATTCTAGCGCCGTCATTTTGAATTTTCATATTTAAAGTTCAGATTCGTAATAAGCGACCTCTAAAATCCCGGGGTACTAATTTTCATCTCAATCGAGTAAAGTTTTTAATTTTTGTCCGCCATATTGGCACTGCCATTTTGAATTGCCAAATTTTGACTTCAAATTCGGATTCAGCGAGCACAAAAACCCCCGAGTGAGGCTTCGATTTCAAATCAGAGCAAGTTAAATAGGGAAATAAAGGTTGATGCACTATCGCATTATTCACATTTCAAGAATTTTTTTCACAATCTGGCCGACGAAATTCTTTTAAATTAAAACTCATTTTTAGTATTTTTCATATTTCTCTTTTTGCTAAATTCATTACTTTACAGTAACCACAATCATTTCCCTTGAGAGTTCGGGCTCGAAGGTATATTCGCGAATCACTTCGGCCCTTTGAACCTTCCGAAAAAGGGCGAAAAAAGAAATAACACCAGTCACCCCTTTTTCGCTCATTCTCGGTTAAGGGGGGTGATATCTTTAGGCGAGGAAAAAATTGACTGATCATCATTTCTTTTTTAAAGAAAAAATTTCACCATTTTTTAGACGTAGGGTATGTTTTATGACTAAGTTTGGCTGGTACATGATTTTTTTTATCGATCTTGAAAAATGGCTTGACAAAAGCTGTAAAACGAATCTACCGGTTCTGATGAAATCGAAAAATGAAAAAAATCTTTCTAACCTTATTTCCTAAAAAAACACGACGATAAATGTTTTTAAAAATAAAAATATAGTGTTTATTGCAAAATGTATCTATTTTTCGTTCGGAAAGTTCATTCGTTTTGGTTCAAAACGTACTATTTAATCGATTTTTAACATTTTTCACTTCTTTTCGATTCATATTCGGCATACGAGCGTTAATAAAAGAGAAATTTTCGTTGGTGTGAAAACAGGGAAGGAATCTTTCCTCTTTAAAAAGATTATTAAAAAACAGCAATTTTTTCCTCGCCTAAAGAGAAAATGCTTATTTTATTTAAAAAAATGAAATACTTATTTTTTCCTTATTTTCTACCGAGGCCACGATAATCGAGCCTATCCTAATAAAGCCATTGTGAAAATTCTTTTGTCTTTGCTCTGCTTTCTTTGCCCCACGGTGGCATGATTTAATAACATTCGTTGCCGCTTTGCGTTCTGTTTTCCCGGTGTTCGCTTGAATCGTTGGTGGATATATAGATCTATCGAGGATGTAACTATATATGTGGTCGCACGATTCAGGGGGATATCTCGAATATTTGTCTCTTCCACAGAGTTCGGGGTTTCATCGTTTGTACATGTGTGTATACAGGGTGTCCCATTTAGAAAAAGAAGCGTCAAAATAAATCGAAAACACGAGGTCGTATAAACAAGGGTGTCCTACCAAAGTTTAATGGTTTTGAGGTGTACATCTGATGGCAATACAAATGATATAGATACCGCGGTTCTTTTCGATTTTTCAAACAGAGGCATAGTCTTTATTTTCTCAAAAAATGGCTGATTTCGAGAAGAATGGAACGGAAAAAAAAGAAAATCGTCCCACTCAAAAATGAAAAGGTTACGGCGGTTTAAAGTTTTAGGAAACAACATTTTCGCTTTGAGTAAGGGTTCAGAGCCCTATGCAAAATGCCCTAAACTGCCACTTGACAGCCATAACTGATCATCCAGCTCGACATCTAATGCGCCTTTCGAAACTCGCCACTATAATGTATGAAGCGTGGGATATTTTCAAAAACTCCAAACCGCCGTAACTTTCTTGATTTTTGAGTTAGAGAATTGTATTTTTTTCGGCTTCGTCTCCAAATCAGCTATTTTCCTAAAAATAAAAACGATTTTTTTCTTCGTTTAAAAAATTGAAAGTTACCGCGGTGTCTCATAGGCATGTCGACAGAAAAAAATATTTTGCACCACCGTCGCTATCCCCATCCGAACCATCAAAATTTCGAAGAAAATACTGTTTTCTACGACCTCATATTTCAATCTATTTTGATGTTTTTGCGAAACGGGACACCCGTTACGTCCATGCATGTATGGGTGGGTGGGGTATGGATGTTTACGGACGATCCTGCCCGCGGGCAAAAATATTTATGCCTCGCAATCGGGGCCAGGAACCCTTACACCCGTGCAAACACCGCTCTCGCATATATCGTCAGAGACACTGAGTCAACGAAGTTGGTAGTTATCACTCGTTATCTTTCACTAACTTTCTATCTATTTCTGTGCCTAGGAGTCTCTCTCTCTCTCTCTCTCTCTCTCTCTCCCTCTCCCCCCCTCTCTCTCTCAACTATAGGCTTACGCATAATTAAAACTCGACTCTCTGCTGTTCTCGCTCGACGGACTGAATAACGGCGAATTAATTACCATAAATATATTTGGCCCAAACTAGCCTCGACGCAGCCACGAAAGAGGAAGCCACGAAGGATAGAGGGAAATTGTGCAGCACCCTCTACGTGTGTACCATCGTGTTCACACTTTGCATTCATAGAGTCCTGGACACGCGATCCAAAAATACAAGGGGATTTATTATATTTATATATATATATATATATATACTCACATATATTCATGTATAACTTTCGTATCTCCTAAATCTCGCTCATCAGTTGAAGCACGATGCATTTCGGTGCTCCAAATGACCTTATCAACATCAGAGAATTCCCAGGACAAACATTTGGATGTATGCAATTTCGAGGCGATATTTCCATAGTCGCAGCATTATCCATACTCACGTTTCTCCACGGTTCGTGGTAAACGATAATCAATTATTCCGAATAATTGAAATTTCATCCTGAAGCGTGGAGAAGGCTGAGTCAACAGTGGGGGGCCTTAAAATGTTTTGATTTCGATTTATCTGATCGGTGTACCAGTTATAGAATGTCACTTTGATCGGGACGGATCTGGGAATATTTTCAGATCGTTTGAGGATATTTATGGAAATAATATTGAAATTTTTGCTGACGACGTAATTGCCTAGGAGTAATCAATTACTCGGAATTATTTTTTTTTCGTAGGTCTATATGAGTACGAAGGATTTTTCAACGTTTGGTTTTGGGTTCGTTTGGATTGGAAAGGTTCAAAGGGCCTTTGAATGTTTGGGCTCGAAGGATTCCCAAAGTTCGAAAACTCTTACATTGTTTGCAAGATAGTGGTAGAACCCGAGTGGAAAATGTAACTCATCATCGCCTAGCCACAAGTTAGTAAAGTTATGTTTCGTATCGTCATTGGCTAGCCGTTTTAGCTATTGACTAACCCAGCCTTGTAACGCTTGGGTCGTCTATTGACTGAATACAAAGAATTAGTGACTAGATGGATTAGTGATAGTGACTGATAAAATAGTGAAACTAGTGACTAGTGATAAAATAGTGAAAATAGTGACTCGATAGAAATAAATATATGACGGCTGTATAATATTCCTGACTTAGCCGTAACCTATTTTTTTTCAGCTAGTAACTGGAAACGAAAAATTACGTGACAACTAGTTTTTTTTTATCTTGGGGATATATATAGATATATCTACCTGGTGTCCCGTTTTAATCTTATACTTGATTTTTCTCGGAAAGTATTGCTCGGATCAAATATTGTGTATGACAAAAGTTTTAGGGGTTAAAAGGGGACGTCTAAAAAAGAAAATTTGGTGGTTGCAAAATTCAACATGGCGGCGTTAAAATAACTGACATGTTTTTTTTTCAAATGAAAACATACCTTTTTTTATCGCTGAAAAATTTGTCAGCTTAAAACCAACAAATTTTGTTGGAAATTTTTTTTGATAAAGTTTATAATTTTCAAGATAGAACATCTCACTTTTGACTTTTTTTATATGTATTCCTCAGAGGTACGGGCCCCTTCTACCATCCCCTCCTTCATTCCTTCCAGAGTTCCCGACATTCCTGTCAGAGTTCCCTCCCCAGAGAGGGCCCAGGGAAACTGCGGAAAATCTGGGCCGATAGAGGCGGCTATATTTGGCTGAGTTTCAGTTGTATTACCATTAAAATCTCAGACAAACTGCCTCCCCCGCTCAGAGGTTGACGCGCAAGCCAGTGCACCGCCAAGCGGTCACCGCTCCAAGTATTGACAGCTTCAAATGCTGCTTAACTTCGGTGACCGCCGAGCCCACACACTGACCGCCCGGCCACCTCTGTCGGTTTCTTTTTTAACTATTTTAGCGGTATTCAGGATGTACCACGAGGAGGTCTTTAACGTCCCAAGTGTAAGTGCGTGTGCGTGCGTACGCAGAGGTGCGTATGTGTGTGTGCGTGTAGAGATGTTCAAATATTCCTCCATTCATGTTTAAACATGCCTGAACTCTTCTCGTAAAACCATACATCGCTTAAAAAAAACTTTTTTTTTTAAATAAAAAATGATGTTCTAACTTGAAAATTATGAACTTTATCAAAAAAAAATTCCACCAAAAGTTGTTGGTTTTGAGCTGACAATTTTTTTTGGTGATAACAAAGGTATGTCTCCATTTAAAAAAAAAACATGTCCGCCACTTTAACGCCGCCATTTTGAATTTTGGATCGACCAAATTTTTTTTTTCAAACGTCCGCTTTTAACCCTAATACTTTTGTTATACACAATATTTGATCCGAGCAATATTTTCTGAGAAAAATCAGGTGCAAGATTAAAATGGGACACCCGGTATATTTTCGTTAATTTTTTCTGCACATTATTTACATCTTTGCACGCGTTTACAATATTCTTCGTTATTCATTGATTACGGTTAGAATATTTGCGCTGTAAGTACATTAATGATTTAATTTGACATTATGTCAGACAAACGCGAGCGCGTTTCGATCCCGGGACCTCTGGGTGATGAGTTGTGACGTTGTCGCCTAAGCCATTTCTATTTGTTTAATTTCTGAATTTTCGTATCGTCTAGATACACGAAGTTGGATTATTGAAAAATGGGTGGATTAACCATTTGACTGCACACTTCCGCTTACTCAGGCTGCAGGTGGGGTCGATCCAGCCCCAGACTTTTTTCAGATTGTTGTATTTCGGTAAATATACATTTTTTTGGTGAGACGTTTTTTGTAGTCAATGATCCTCATTTCATGGGGCAAAATTTATTTTTTAAGAAGAACGAAAATTCAGTCCTCAAACATCCGTTCAAAGTGGAAGATGCGTTGAAAAATACGCACTTGCACGAAAAAGGTCATTATTTTCTTTTCAAAATATAAAAAAAGTCTCTTGAGGTTTTTAAAGAAGAAGCGTTATAGATACGAAAAAAAAACAGCTTTGATCGTCTTTCCAAAATTTATATTCATTCGGGATAGAGAAAAATGGAAAAATCGAACCCTTCGGCATACTATTTTTTTTAACGCATATTTTCCGCATTTTTTCCACTTCAATGACTTATAATTATTCACATTTGCCTCAATCAACGCATAAGTATATTCGGTGCTCGTTGCACATAGCCCTCCTGTATAACGGACACTTGCTTTTAATGTTAGGATCGAAATTCTAAATACATAATTTACTACGGTAGCACAAAATAAAAAAATATCTACGAGCAATTTTCTATCGTAGCTCACTTACATGTAGTAATGAAAGACACCAAATATCACCAAAAAAAAATGTTTTCACTTTTACCGTAGTATTGCATAAACGGGGTCGATTTGACCCCTGGTCCTTTTTCGACAGCTGTCTTTAGTACACGGGCAGGGTGTAGGATGGGGACCGAGTGTCCACCTATAGAGTAGGAGTGGGGGAACAGTAGAGCGCCGCACTGCGGCCGAATAGATTACCCCGTTTTGCAGTACAGTTAGTTGAAAAAAAAATGGGGTCATAACGACCCAATGTGCAGTCGAAGGGTTAACAAATGTAAATAACACATACTGGATCAATGACCTAATTTCGTTTGCATTAAGAGTGATAACCGTATAGAATTACATAACCTTAAATTGCATTTGTCCAATCATTTATTCTAGCTAGTCCGGCCACAGTGTTGGCTAGTGTTGGCTAGGTCATGGCGAGAAACCCACTTGCGATTTTTCATTCGCAGCGCCATCTATAACTCAAGTTGCTTAACTAACCATGAGTCAATCGCTCAATGGAACTACACATAGTCACATAACCTCACTTTGTTATTTGTGACTTAGATCGACTGGGCAGTGACAAGCCGAGGGGAGCATAGCCAGTGATGACTAGGCTAGATGACACTTAGCTAGTGATGACTAGGTTATGGCGAGATATCCACCTGAGATTTTTTCATTCCCAACGCCATCTATAACTCAAATTGCTTAGCCAGCCATGATTCAATCTCTCGATGAAACTACACGTAGTCACACAACCTCACTTTGTCATTTGTGACCAAAATCGACGGCAGTGACTAGCCAAGGGGTGCATAGCCATAGTTAGCTAGTGATGACTAGGTTATGGCGAGATACCCACCTGAGATACTTTCATTCCCAACGCCACCTATAACTCAAGTTGCTTAGTCAGCCATGAGTCAATCGCTCAATGGAACTACATGTAGACACATAACCTCGCTTTGTCATTCACGACCAAGAACGACTGAGTAGCGACTCGACAAGAGCCGGATAACAAAACATTCAGAATATCACTAGCTCATAGACAGTTCGTGTGAGCTCAATTGAGGGAACTAGTTGACATGTCGTAACTGATTGTGAGACAGGTTAGCGCAACTTCTACTCGGGTATAGGTCTTCATTTCCAAGTATACCCTACCAAGTTTTGCTACGGTTGGCCCTTTGTACATTGATACCCTTTTACATGTTTCCTTTCTTTACCATTCGTCCTTTTTATCCTTTTTTACCATGCATTCGAAGGCTCCCACATACTCGCACGATTCTTTAATCGGTTTCCCTTTCATTGCTTTATTAATTTTTCCTTTTACTGCCTCCGCCCTTGCAGCGTCTTCGCCACTTTTCTAAACCACCTACCACTTCCTTATTAATTTTTCATTCTCTTTACTCGCATTTAAGTACGTGTTCGGAACTTTCTTCTTCCTTCCTACAACAGCAGACCCATGTTTTTTGGGTTCTTCCCTTTATGTCCTCCTCTTCCCAGTACTCTTCCGTGTCCATGCGTTGTTTTTGATTTTTGTACTTTCTATGATACCTCGAATTCACAATTTTGTTCCAGTCTCGCTATGTTTCCTCTTATTCTTTGCCATATTGCTCCCATTCCAACCTCTTTCATAGCTCCCTTCATTTCCAGTCGCCATTTGGATGGGTTTGCTTTTAATATCGCTCTGGCTTCTTCTTGCACCTACTTTTTCGGCCACCTATATTTCGGAATTTTCATTATCTCACGAAGGTAGTTTTAGCGTTTTTCCCACGCTTTTATTCCTATGCCTCTCATTTCCGCCTCCATTCTCCATATGGAGCTAGGCGTATGTAAGTCGTACCCATTGTCATTTTAACATATTTCATTGTTTGTAATATATTAGGCGTAGTGAAAAGAAATCCATTATTATTGCCTTCGATTTCATGCAAAAATAATGGATTTCTTTTTACTACACCTAATATGTTCTGTATTTTTGGTTTGCCTCAGGGAAAACGATAGAATGAGATGTGGGAACATTGGGGGGAACGGAAACAGGGACTATACAGGTACAAACTGTCAAGCATTCTCAACACGAATAGAGATGCTGGTCTATATATGTGAATGCGAAAAAAATAAAAGATGTAATAAAAAAAGAAGTAGGTAAGGTTCCAGCAACCCCCCCCCCCCATCAAGCTGAAATTTTGCACAAACCTTCCTTTTAATATTTTAAGACAACCCCTAAGGGGATTTTTGTCGACGTTATGGTTTTTGAATTAGGATTTGGGTTTGTTTGGTTATTTTTTATTGGACAAAACGGAGGGTACGATAACATATATACAGTAGGTAAAAAAAGTATTTTTACACGTCGTCTTTTTCAAATTATTCTGCAAAGAAAATGCTTCATTAAGTTTCTGTATTCGATAGCTCATCTTAAATATACATGGTGTCTCTACACAAAAGTCTTAGGGAAACACGAACGGAAAAATAAAGCCAAATTAACAACAGTTTTGTATGAGATGTACAAATACTTTTTTTACCCTCTGTAGGTATGAACGGAGACGTGATAGATATAAATATAGTCGGCGCGCGTTAACATTTTTTTTAAATTCAATATCTCGAAAACTATTGCGAGTCACCGAAACGGCTTTTAGGGGCTGTCTTAAAATATTGAAAGGAAGGTTTGTGAAAAATTTCAGCTCATTCGGAGGGGGGATGGCTTAGCCAAAAAAAGTGCTTGATGATCTGACGGTATGGCTGAATCGCAGTACAGGGGAAAAGTTAAAAGTGAAAATAGAGCGCCCATTCAAGGGCGAGCCGCTGCAAGAACTGTGCTAGTATGTGGGGATGGCTTAGCGAGCGAAGCAAAACATGTAAGCGATAAAAAATAATTATATCGCATTGTATTATAATCTTACAGGGGAAAATGTGTATAGGGGGGGGGGGGCACTATGTAAGAACCCGATAAGGTATACCTGGGAAATAAAACTACTATTGCTTTATTTTGTATTTTTTATATATAGCCGAATTTGGGATAAAATTAAATAAAAAATATCAGAAGGATAATAAATAGGCTTGTAGGTGGGTGATTTTGGATGAAAGATCATAGATCATCGATAATAAGAATAATAAATAATAAGTGGAATATATCAATAAATAAATGATATTGTAAATAAATAAATAAATAGAGCAAATAAAATACAAAAACAACCAATAGCATATCGTCAATATCGTAGGCTCAAAAAACATCGCTTTTGTATTTTGACCAATTGGTCCGAACCATTATAATGACAAACAGAGAACTCTCTCCCCTCCCCCCCCCCCCTCTCTCTCTCTCTCTATCTCTCTCTTTCTCTCTCACTCGGAAGCTTTTCGAAAAATTGTCGTTGTTCCCAATTCGCCGAGACGAGAATTAATCACGTTGAAGAGTACTCCCGGAACAGTTATTTTTTTTTCAACCCTTGAGGATGGATTCGTGGTCTGGCTTTTTACTCGGCTAAAACGCCACAACAACGAGCGTCGAGGATCGCAAGCGAAAAAAATTGGGCGAAAGGAAAGAAACAAGAATAACAACGGTGAAAAAAGTCGGACGAGAGAACGGGAGGGGGGGGGGGGATGGCGTGGAATTGATGATCGGAAAAGGGTTGCACAGGAGTGAAGACTCGTGCATTTCTCAACGTTCCATGTCTACCTCCAAAATGTACTGCGTTCCTCATGCATTTTCCAATCTCTGGGGATTTAACCCGAGTTACCCAACATTTATTTCTTACCTAACCGAGATTGAAAGATCTATGGGGCATTGCGATCTGAAAAATGGTTTGGATATTCGTCAACATTTTTTATTTTATTTTTTTCAATTTTTGAGGGTTTATGTCCAGTTGTAGAAGCCGAAAAATCATTTCGGTCAAAACCAATATATTTTAACAGCATATTATTAACGTTGACTGTAAAATTCAAGGTCATCGGATTTGAATGAACAGCTTTACAGGGTGTTATGTTGAACCCCGTCGCAACGCTCGGAGCGTAGTTCGCAAGTTTAAGCGATTTTTTCTTAAAATTAAGTTTTCGAAGTCAGTGAGAAAAATATCTCAAAAACTACTGCATCGATCTTTTTGAAACTTTTAGGGCTTTTTGTAGACGTAAACATGTAGTATTTGATCGAAGGATTTTTTCCGATGTATACTCTCGATTTGAAGAACGAAAAATGCTCATTAAACAAAAATCAAGATGTGCCCTTCGAGTACGCGCCATTTTTTTTTAATTTGTCATTTCGAAAATTCCTTTCATTGATCATAAGATCTTAACAAGCCCTTAACAAAAAGGGGGTTGGTATTGGGGATAAAGGTTGATGTAATACTCATTCTACGCGTATCTTTGGGGGCAACCATTTTTACATTTAGACGAAATTCGTAGATTGACCTGGCGAAGAGAAATTTCGAAAAACTGTACAAAATATTGTTTACCCCGATTTTTAACCCCCAAGGGTCATGCTGACGGAGTTGAGTCTATGAACAAAATCAAAGCTGAATGTTCAAGGAACAAATGATCCACAATGAAAATTTTTGTACAGTAACAAATTTTCTGACAAAAGAATAAAAAATTTATTTCCGTTAAGGAATGAAAACATGGTAAAATTCGCGTGTTGTGTATATGAACGAAAATGCAGGGAATATTAATCCGTACATTTCGTAAATTCAAAATGCACCCGTAAAATTAACCGTTTGTAAGCAATTATGAAAACAACATTTTCAGAGTATTTCGCCATTTTATATGGGGGGGGGGGAGATTACTTTTGTAGTTGAGGGATGACTCTATACCTAATCGACGCGTATGTTTAAAAGCTCCAACTTTTTTATTTGAATGGAGTTCGAAAAAAAAATTCCCAAAGAGTAATTCTCAAAAAAGTGATTTTTGGTACGTTCCCCCACTTTTGAAAATCGGAAATAAAGAGCTATGTGTTTAGCGTTATGGACAAGAATGTAGTTGAGAGTTCAAGCTACATATTTTTCCACGGCGGCAAGTGCGTACTGTCAATCGTTTCCCAAAATTTCATTTTGAATTTTCTACCCCCTAGAGGAGTTGAAAAAAGCATAATTCAAGGATGGTCGATAGAAACGAAAATATGAAGAAAATTATTCTTTACATTTCGTACATTTAAACCATACCCGAAAAATCGATGGTTTTTGAGTTATTCAATAAACAATTTTTTTTTTGACATTTCAATAATTTTTTTGGGCGTGAAGATATTATCGAAGAGAGATGATCAAATACTCGATCGACGCGTCTTCTCAAGGGCTACAACGTTCTTATTTGAACAAAAATTTGATTAATCTTTCTTAATGAGTTATCGAATTAAAACTAATTTTTCAAAATTCCACCCCACTTTCTCACCCCAAAAATGAACTTCCTCGACTTCGGCGCTCTAGACAAAAACGAAACCCGGATTTTTCTGAACATTTCATCACATGGCCCCAACTTCGTAGGGATTCAAGATTCACAGCAATCTACCCCCATCCCCTAAAAAAACCCTACACACCCTTCTTCTAATTTTTTCCGATTATGGGGTTTTTCGACGGCAGCACGACTGTGTTAAACCATTTCCTAACATATTTGTTTAGAGAGCTCCATTAAAAATGTGCAAAAAAACATTTTCTACAACAATAAAAATAGGGAAAGAAACACGAAAATAATTTTTCTGGCGTTTCAATGATGCAAAATTTAACCCCATAGGGTTACGAGAATGGTGATGGGAAATTATAAGAGAGGTCTTGGCGTGGAATGCCTCGTACATATCGATGGTGGGGAAGAGTAATCGTAAAATTACGAGGTCGGAGGAATAAAAAATTCTCATGCGTTAGAAGCGTCGACGCTTGTCTCAATTTGGTCGATATCTTATTCAAGGCTGTCTGTAAATTCAATTCCGCAAGTCGCGCGTCGCAAGAAGATTTGTAACGTTGAAACACGGAATTTCCATCACTCGATTCTGCACGTAGCAAATCTCGTAAGCACTCGTAAACAAGTAAGCCTTAACCGGATGCCGGAGCATTTATCTTACGACAAGAAGAAGACTTGGATATAGACATTTGATGAGACCGGAAGTACCGTTGGTCCTATAAAGCAGTCGAGAAGTGCCCCGTGCAAATTCGAGGTAATTCGAAGAAATTATTCAAACATTCGAAGAAAATTCAACAAATTTGATTACTTCCACTCCCTTAATTTGAGTTTTGTTTTGGGTGCTCGCTGTAATTTTCTTATATTGAAGCTCCGATATTTTTATTTACAAATAATAAAGCATTCACTAGATAAAAAATTTGAATAAAATCAATTATTTCGGCATATACTTAAAGTATAGACTTTTAAGGATGTTGAGTCCCAAATGGCAAATGATAATAAAATTCTGAAAATTTGGTTCGTTTTTGTATCAAGTATTTCAGAGGTCGTGTAAAAATTTCACGACAATTAGGAAGATCGTTATTGAACAATTAACATTCACAAATTAAATGTTGTCTTATGGAAACTGATGTAACTTTGCAATAAGTTTTTTTTTGACCCCTCAATTTTGTAATATCTACAATATACCGAAAGCAACGGAAACAAAACGAAGTTTATTGATCCATTTTTTTTTTAATTTCTTTTAAAAATTGTTCTTAACAAAACCTTAATTTTTTAATAACGAGCTTTCTAATCGTCGTGAAATTTTAACACGATCTCTTAAATACTTCATACAAGAACATACCAAATTTTCAGAACTTTCTTATCATTTTTTATTTCAACCCCTAAGGAGGTTGTAGTAATGATGATAGAATTCTGAAAAATTGGTATGTTTTTACATGAAGTATTCAGGCGGTCGTGTAAACATTTCATGACGATTAAGAAGCTATTTATTGAACAATTAACATTAACATGTTTCATAGGGACTCAACATCCTTAAGGTTGTTATGGGGTTAGGTCAACGTGCTACCACCGAACTGAATTTTCTGGACGTTCATAACCCCTTTTGCTGATCATCCTGATCAGTTTGGATACGACCCACGGTACCATTGAAAATAAAAATTGGATACTATGTATTTCGTGGGATAGTAGTTATTACGGTCATGGAGAACTCCTGATAATTTTTTAGTACGTTATTAATATCTGCTAAGAAAATGCTACTCCGAACTGGAAAAATGGGAATGGTTCGACTAACTATCGGACTAACCCTTGGTACCGTAAAAATAAGGAATTAGAGTACCGTTATAAAATTAATAACGTTTTTAATAGCGAATTTAATAATTTAATAATAATAATAATAAATAAATTTAATAATAATAATAATTTAATTATGCGAAAACCGAGCACACAAAATATTAGACTGTCTAATAGGGTGGCACAAATTAAAGCAATAATTTGTTTCCTTTTTCTCATCGTCAAATTATCTTCTTTGAAGAAAAAAAATGGTCACGGAAGATGCGAGCGGTAAAAAAATATTTAGAGGTCGCGAAATTCAAATTTTTATTCAAAATCGATATTTTTCGTCCACTTCTCACTCTCGAATTTTACGCTTTATAATTTTTATATTAACCTCGAGAAAGCTCTAGCTGGTCAATGAATATTTAGGGGTCGCTCAAGAGCTTTGAAATTTCCAATTTTCGCCAATTTTTCTACCCACCTCATTCATACATTTGGCGCTTTTGTAACATTTTCAAAATAATCAATCGTTTTTTATCAGAAACAGGTTTTCAAACTGAACTCACACTACCAACCCAAGAAATCTTTGGTCTCATAAAATAATTCTTTAAAGCTCTCTTCCCAAACAAATTTATAGGTTCCCGGTTTTATCGGGTTAGAAGTGTGAGGTAAATTTGAAAAATCCATTTCTAAAGAAGAATTTTAATTATTTCGAAAATTTTAAAGTGTAAATTTATGAGTGAGGCGAGAAAAAAATCGCGACAATTGGAAATTTCTAAGTTCTTGAGTGACAACTAAATATTCATTCGGCAGCTAGAGTTTTCGCGAGCTTGATTACAAAATTATAAAGCGTATAATTCATGAGTGAGTATTTAAGGAAAAAAAATCGATTTTATTTTATTTGAATTTTTAGTGAAGGGTTGAACGACTTCTAAATATATTTTGACCGCTCACAGCTTTCGCGAAATTTTTTTCTTTTTTCCTCCAGAGAAGATAATTGAACGGTGAGGAAAAACAAAAATTAGTAATAATCACGTAATATTGATTGGATAACTATGTTCAGGAATTATATTTTTCTGGAAATTTATAGACAAAGACAAAATAAAACGGTATTTTCTCATACATAATTTTTTTTTAAATGTCGGAAAATTATTAAAGATTTTGATTTCTTCCAGGTTATAGACAGCTTTAGTACACACATTTTCTTTCCAGCGAAATATTTTATTCACGAGTCTTCTGCCAACTGAGAAAAAGTAAAAAAATAAAATAATTATACAAAGTAATGAAAACATTTGAGGTAATCAGCGAATGTTCAAAAATGCATATTTTTACAAATAGATGTCGAAGAATAATTCGAAAACGTACGATTAATATGACGATTATATTTGATAGCTAACTGTTAGTAACAGTCAATCGGCTCCATGAATAAGCATAGGGCGCTTCCCTCGTACTACACCCCCGACAGATAGACTCTATAACAACCTTAAGGGGGGCCTTTGGACGCCCGAAAATGAGGCATTTTTTATGAACTTTTTTAAAGGTGATAAAATAATTGTATTATAAAAAAAATGTCTCATTATCTTAATGCAAACCTCAAGTGTTTAATGTTTTTCTCCTTCTTTAACAAAACAAAATGGCGGCATTATAAGGTATTTCTTTAGGAATCCTTTGTAAACCTGCTCATGTTATAGCTCAAAAAGTTATTGATCGATCTGGCTGAATTTTAGGAGGTTTCTCACTGTAACATTACTGGAAGGATATACCTAAAGTTTTAAGGTTATCACGTAAATTAACTATGTTTTTGAGGTAAAAAATTTCGTAAAAATGGTCAAAAATATGCAAATTTGATTACAAAGCCTACTTAATTTTAAATTTTATACTTTTCAAATATTTTTCCAATATATCATACTTTTCCAGTTCCGTTCAATAACGTTATAGTGATAAACCTCCCAAAATTTCAGGCAGATCGATCGATAACTTTTTGGGCTATTTTTTCAAAACTTTTTCACCATGGGCAGTTTTTCAAAAGACGCCTAAAGGTGTACCTTACAACGCCGCCATTTTGTTTTGTTTAAAAAAGAAAAAAATATTAACACTTGAAAGTTGTAATAAGATAAAGTCAAAATTTAAAAATAAATGCGATTATTTTATCTCCTTTAAGAAAATGCATGAAAAAATGACTCATTTTCGGTCGTCTAAAGGGATTTCCCACCTTAAGAATAAGTCGTTAAAAGGAAATTTCGAAGTTCCCAATATTTACATAGTTATAGTAATATTTAGTTACTCGACATAGTTATTTTACATAATTAGAGCGAACTTCAGAAAACTATCATTTCGAAGTCGCGGAAGGCACAGTTTACGAGGCAGGATTGGCCGATTAATACAGGAGGTCTGAAAATTAATTCGTAGCCCCTAACTTCTCCTGATCATAAGTGCGATTCAAATCTGAATAATTTTCCCGCGACACAAGCATTTATTAGCGCCATCTCTGAGCGTTTAATGGAGCTATCAAACTCCATCCTACTACTTACATAACCTAAAATTTTAGTGGTTCACTCATAAAATGATTTACACATTTATTTAGTACGAATATCAAGCTGTTATAAAATATGTATCTTTTTTTCGATGTACAAAGTGGCCGACTACTCGAAACTTCTCGAAACAGATTTTTTCCAATTGGCGTGACAAATAACTTCAACAATTTTCACTCGATTTACTTCAAATTTAAAAGTTATGTTCCTAATTGCATTTCGTAGAGAAGTACGTACTGAGTTTCTGATTAATCGAAAACTTTTCATTTTATGAGCAGTTATAACGAAATTTTTTACTGAAAATTCATTTCTTAACTTCAAATACCTACAACTTTTGAATAAAACAATATTTTTTAAATTCCGTACGTACTTCTCTAGATATTCTAATGTAGATTGGCGAGAATTTTGGTTTTTAGTTCTAGGTAAAAAATTGTGGATGCTAAATGTCACGCTCCGGAGCGCTTAAAAAAAGATAACCAAAAAAATATTAGTAGTCTGCCATTTAGTACATCGAAAAAAATATATATATTTTCTAACAGCTTGATATTCGTACTAAATAGATGCGTAATTAATTTTATGAGTGTATCACTTTTTCATACGAAAAAAAATTGTTCAATTCGCACATGATTTTATACCCGTTACTGTGACCTAAGGCCTTAAGCGAAATGCATGATTTGTTCGGCTGTTGGTAAAAACGCTGTATCATAAAGCACGTGCAAAAAGTGGTTTCAGCGGTTTTGAGAGGGAAATTTCAACCTCAACGATGAAGAGCGTCCTAGAGAACTGAAAAAAAAATCGAAGATGGGGAGTTGGAGCAGTTATTGAATGATAATTCTTGCCAAACTAACAAGGAAAGTTCACGGGTTCGAACTCTCCGATTTCGATGAAATTGGGCATGTTTGCAAATGGGTAAAAAATAGACGACACGTATTTTTATTTATATCTGCGGAACCAGATTTTTAAGGGGGCAAACGCAGCTTCGAAAATAGGGGTGTTTTTCGTTTTTCGTCGATAGCGTTATCGTTCTCGTCTCCAATGTATAGTATATGGAAAAATAAACGTTGCAATTTACATTTTTTAAATATCTCGTACCGTTAAAACGCTATCGACGTACAACGAAAAACACCCCTATTTTAGAGGGTGCGTGTCACCCTTAAAAATCGGGTTCCGCAGACATAAAAAAATACGTGTGCGCATTTTTACACATTTCATAGACATACCAAATTTTATCGAAATCGAAGATTTTGACCTCGCGACCTTTCCTGTAAGAAGAACTGGCTAATGCACTTGGAGTGACGCATCAAGCTATTCCCCATCGTTTACAAAAGCCGGGAAACTTGATCAAGACGAAAAAGGCCGAAAATTAATTTTCAGACCTAATAAAGTAAGGATAACATCCCATTACACCAGCTACCAGGAGCTTAAGGGGTCTTCTCACTTTAGATGCTAAAAAAGGCTATTTTCATGAATTCTTTTGATAGGTTTATATTATAGATATTGATATAAAAGTTGTTACACTTAATAAATACACTTGCGAAATACATCAAAATTTTTAAAAATATATTTATATAACCCAAACAAACTTTAAACCCATTTTTCGACGGCTTGTTGATAAAATCTCCGAAATTACTGCACCGATCCTTATGAAATTTTAACCCCATATTCTTTACAACTATAGCTAAAGTGCATATCAAGGATTTTTTAAAATTTTCACATTTACTATTTTTTGCCAAAAATTGTGAAAAGGTTTTTTTGTTTTTTTCGAAAAACGTCCGCCATTTTGTTGTTTTTGCATATATCGAAAATCGTACGATATGCACTATAGCTATTAACATACGGAATTTAAAACCGTTCGATCTTTTCGTTTCGGATGATCCATCTCCGAGATTTCATCAACAGCGCAGACCTACTATTTTTTTGGGAAATTTTTATTACTACCATTTTCGTTTATAAATAGTGACTTAAATAAATAACTTTTTTAAATGTATTTCGAAAGTATATTTATTAAGTGTAACAACTTTTAAATCAATATCTATAATATAAATCTATCGAAACGATTCATGAAAATAACCTTGTTTAACGTTTAAAGTGAGAATACCCCTTAAGTGTCCGCCTCGGACTTAGCTGAAGCTTATATATGTGATAAAGCATTGAAAACTATTAGACACGTATTTTTTTATCTACGGCAAAACGTTTTTAAGGGGGAGGGACCCCTCAAAAAAAGGCGCGTCGACCCTTAATTTCATTTTTTTCAATTATTTTATAGTGGATTGTTCATCGCTTTACATTAGAAGAATTTTAGTTACTGTTCCATTCAGATCGGTGGACTGCTTGTGGGTGAAACTGCAAAACCACCCCTCGATACGCCTTTCTTTGAGGGGTGGTTTCCCCCCTAAATACCGTTTTTTCGCAGATCAACGAAATACCTGTCTAACAGCTTTCACTGCTTTACCACATGTATGATGTTCCTTATTATAAACGCGGTTTTACTCGAAACGACTTTTATCAATCTTTTGACCTTAAATTGACCTTAAATTCGGTGTGGACCTTCGGTGAATATCTCTCTATCGTCCCTACCTCGGGGTACGCGAAATTATTATTATTATTATTATTATTGAAAAAATTGAACTTAAAAAATGTAGGGCGTAAAATTAACTTTTTTTCAGACAGTCGCCATTAAATTTTTTCCGCTTTGGTACCTGCCGTAATGACGACCTTATTGATCAAGAAATTCAGTTTTACTTCTGTTTCAGATGAATGGGAGATTTGGAACGTTAACCGCCTCAAACCTTTTTTACGGTTATATTTAGAGGCTTAATTTTTTTTGCACAATTTTTTTTGTAAATTTCTGAATCATCAATAAAAAGACCAAAAAAAATGCATGATAAAAATCTTTCGTTTTTCATCAAGTCTCAATAAAACCTCCTAGTTTAGGCTTCTAGACTAGAACATTCCGTCAATATTCGATTTTATATCGATTATTTAAGGGGGTGCATTGTGCGGCCCGAAAATCGATGCGAATTTTGAAAATTGATTGTAAGAGAACTAGGTGCGCGATTTATTTTATTTTTGGTATATCTTTGGTGCATGTATTGGCAAATATATCTGTAAAAGATAGAGAAAATTATAAACAATTGGAAAAATTATTTAGCATTGTATGAGAAACGGGCATTCGGATGGTGTGTTTATTTCCGTCCTCATTATATCGTATTGACTATCGTCTTACGAACAATTTATGTAACAACATTGTTTGCTAACGAAACATTACAACAGTGCAATTTTTGGTGAAAGAGTAAGAAAGAACAGTATAGTTTCATTTTGAAGTGTCGAGCGAGATAAAAACTAAAGGTATTTCTTTTCAAATTAACACTTCTTCAAAATCCCAGATGCTTGACTGATTTTCGCAAAATTCATTGTGAAAATGTGGTCAGTCTATTCCAGTGAAAAAAATGATCCCGATACCTAAACTTTTGAAATAAATATATCATGAAAACCGCATGTCTGAAAATTAAAACTCCCTTGGAATATAGCCTCTTTCTCCAATACCGCCAAACTTCATCTCAAAACAAAATGTAAGATACTCTACGGAAAAAATAAAATTATTTCTATTTCCAAGAAATAAAAAAAAACAAAACAATTTTCCTGAAATGTAAATAAAATTATGAAAAAACCGGCGCTAAAGAACATTTTCGGAAAAACAAGTCTCTTTAAATCCAAAGCGTTTTTCCAATTTTAGCTATTTAGAAAATGTCTTCGACACATTATTGATGTCTGAAAATTCTACAGCGTATCGAGAAAAAAATCCAAAAGTTCTCGGATGTGCAAAAACATCGAACTGACACGTACATACAATTTTTCTAAACGTCATTTTTGACGGTTTAGAAATATTCCAAACACATTTCGACTAGTCTAAAAAAATAATCAAAAAACGGTCATTGTACGAGGAGGCAATAAACTAAATGGCACGAGAACTTCTTTTTTAATGAAATCCCAAAACCTGATTTTTCAGACGCACCCCCTCAAGCAGGAAGAATAAGTGTTAAGGATGTTGAGTCCCCATGAAACATGTTAATGTTAATTGTTCAATAAATATCTTCTTAATCGTCATGAAATTTTTACACGACCTCCTGAATACTTCAGGTAAAAACATACCAAATTTTCAGAATTCTATCATCATTACTTCAACCTCCTTAAGGGTTGAAATAAAAAATAAGAAAATTCTGAAAATTTGGTATGTTTTTGTATGAAGTATTTAAGAGGTCGTGTTAAAATTTCACGACGCTAAGGAAGCTCGTTATTAAAAAATGAACATTTTGTTAAGAACAATTTTTGAAAGAAATAAAAGAAAAATTATCAATAAACTTCGTTTTGTTTCCGTTGCTCTCAGTATATTGTAGATATTATAAAATTGAGAGGTCAAAAAAAAAACTTATTGCAAAGTTACATCAGTTTCCATAAAACAACATTCAATTTGTGAACGTTAATTGTTCAATAACGAGCTTCCTAATTGTCGTGAAATTTTTACGCGACCTCCGAAATACTTCATACAAAAACATACCAAATTTTCAGAATTTTATCATTTGCGATTTGGGACTCAACATCCTTAAGAGGGAATGATACCTTATCGCGGTCGGTATGGTAGAACGATTATAGATTCCCACGAATCTCTGAAACGGCTCTTCAGATCCCGTCGAAACTTTGCCAAACGACGTCAAATAGATAGAGGAACGGCTGTCTTCTCCTCAAATTTTCCGAATTTGAGAAAAAAATCTAGATTGGATCATCATAAGCCAATCTACATTCCTTTTCTCAAAATCAGAAAATTTGAGAAGAGAGCCATTCATCTATCTATTTGACGTCGTTTGGCAAAGTTTTCACGGGATCTGAAGAGCCGTTTCAGAGATTCGTGGGAATCTATAATCGTTCTACCATACCGACCGCGATAAGGTACCCTCTTAAGAGGTAGAACAGATAAATGGACTACACGAAACAACGAATCAGGCATACACACGAGCAACACCAAAACAAAGGTGTAAGCCCGAGTCGTTTACCTCTTTTACCTGGGCGGACTTGGAGCGAGGATCGGCGACCTGGACGGTCTCGTCGGGAGGTAACCTCCAGGAGTTCCTCTCGACGCTGACGCTGGCGTTCATAGCGCTCGCCTCCTGATGACGATCCTATTTTGACTGCTACGCCGCTGAGGCCTTAGCTGCCTCAGCCTTCCGCAGCCACCGGAGCTTCCGGGCTCCGTAACTTTACTCGTTCGACCGTTCGACTGTTTTCAGGCCCCCAGGGTCAGCCCCTGGGCCACTCCTGGGGCCAGGACTCGAGTCACCGATCCACAGTTCCTCACCTGCAATTATCCGAGAGAAGACCTTCATCAAATAGCTGCCAATTTGCCTACACACACACACACACACCCACACACACGCATGCACTTCCGGTTCACAATTATCGACAATTGCCCGCGGCTTCGATAACGTGTATGTTGGAAATTTTGTTCGTCAGTATTTCGCGTATGGATTTAGGGTAACGCAACATTGAGGGTTGTATGCGAAAGTTGCTAAACAATATCTGGTTTTGTATAGAGTTTGACACACAAAAGCTTCATCCCAGCAAACTTCCCTCAAACGGACGGACGGACAGACTGACATTCTCGAAAAGTTTTCGATATAGTCTCATTGTCGTATTCCAAACTTACTGGCTGAATTTCAGCCAGAACAGATGAAGATGCAGGTAGATATGGCAATATTACGAGATTGGTAAGAATGGGCAACAGTTTTGGCCATTGTTCTCCGTCATTTTTTGACGGAATGCAATGTTCCTAGTCTCGAAATGCGTGTTTCTTATGTGGCTAGGTCATCATTCTCTTCGATTTGCGATTCGCTCTACCGATAAATAATTTGCTCGCCTTTTTTTCATCACTGCTCGCTCGGTAACCGAATCTGCATTTTTTTCTCTCGAAGTTACGAAAATGCGGCAGTGCTCGAGAAAAATTGCGAAAACTCTTCGCGGGTTGCTTTACCGGCGGAGCCATCGTTCCCCCGGGTATCGCGTTGTAGGCGACGACCAGTGTGATAACGAGATGAGGAGTTAAATGCCTCGTGGACCAGACCATGAAACGAGGCTGACTATTCACCAGGCAGGAACTCGGTCCTTAATGGACCACGGTCTTTTTCGCACCGCGCTCCTTTATGAATATATCATCCTTTCTCACCTCTTCATCTCGCTTCATTCACTTTTCATTTTTTTCACAAAGACCTAAGGAAGACCCGAATAAGTTACGGCTTTTTCCTCAGTTTCCGGTTTTCCCTTGGGTAAACCCACTTTTAGGCTCGGTCGCGCACCTTGATGCAGCCACAACGTTGCCGGTCCAAAATAGCGGAAAAGCAAGAACTCACAATTTTTTCGCTTAATTTTACTTTCCTTCTCCCAACCCCTATAACTTTTATGGCTTTTCTCCACAGGGGTGGAGAAAAAATCAGCCGTAAAAAGCGGTGGCTCCAACGGGAGCTTGCGCGACTTGAATTATTTATGTTGCAATATAATATCGTTACCGTGGAGAAAAAGCCATTTTCAAAGCTTTCACCACTCTCCGATCGAGCTCTATACTCACGTGGCATTTATCGTAACGAGAGATGAGCGTGGCTCGATAAGCGAGTTTTTTTCACTTTCCCTTATCGAATGATCGGGTCAATCTCGTGACTCGGTCGCACGTATGTGTGTTTAACGACTGGTAAGAAAAATATATAAAAATTTGTAAAATGTTATCGATTGGTTTTCTCGGGACCAGATTCGCAACCCTCTGCCTATTCAGAGACCAAATTGCAACCCTCTGCTTTTTTAGGGACCAATTTGGGACCCTTTGCTTTTTTAGGGACAAAAGTCGCAACCCTTTGGCCTTTCAGGGACCAAATTTGCAACCCCTCGCTTCTTTAGGCATCAAAATTGCAACCCTTTCCTCCTTTGGGGATCAGATGCGTAACCCTTTGCCTTTTTGGAGACCAAATACTCGACCATTCGCCATTTTAGGAACCAAATACTCGACCATCCGCCATTTTAGGAACCAAATTCGCAACCCTTTGGCTTTCAGAGATCATACTTAAAACCATCTACTTTTTTAGGGATCAAATTTGCAGCCCTTGGCTTGTTTAGGAACCACATTCGCAACCCTTTACCTTTCTTGGGACCAAATCCGCAACCCCATTTCCCTGTAGGCACCAAAATCGGCCCCCTCTGCCTTTTTACGTACCGAATTTGCAACACTTTGCCTTTTTACCTTTTACCTTGACCTTTTAACTTTGCGAATGCTACAGTGAAAACATAAGCTCTGGGTTTCGTTTTTCTTCAAGCTTATTGGCATGTTTGGGTTTATTTGGGTTTGACGGAAGTTCGAAACGAATCTGTATTTTTTCAGCCCGAAAAAACCTTTTTCAACCCTCCTATTCGGATCTTAAGGATGTTGAGTCCCTGTGAAACATGTTAATGTTAATTGTTCAATAAATAGCTTCTTAATCGTCATGAAAAGTAAAAATACACGACCTCCTGAATACTTCACGTAAAAACATACAAAATTATCAGAATTCTATCATCATTGCTCCAACCTCCTTAACGGTTGAAATAAAAAATGATAAGAAAATTCTCAAAATCTGGTATCTTTTTGTATGAAGTATTTAAGAGGTCGTGTTAAAATTTCACGACGATTAGGAAGCTCGTTATTAAAAATTTAACATTTTGTTAAGAACAATTTTTAAAAGAAATGAAAAAAAATTTATCAATAAACTTCGTTTTGTTTCCGTTGCTTTCCGTATATTGTAGATATTATAAAATTGAGAGGTCAAAAAAAAACTTATTGCAAAGTTACATCAGTTTCCATAAAACAACATTAATTTGTGAATGTTAATTGTTCAATAACGAGCTTCCTAATTGTCGTGAAATTTTTACACGACCTCTGAAATACTTCATACAAAAACATACCAAATTTTCAGAATTTTATCATCATTTGCGATTTGGGACTCAACATCCTTAATTTGGACCTGGTGGCTGGAGTAAAGTTAGAAAACTTTTCACCGAAAGTGTAAAAAAAATCTCCAAATCTTGCTTTTCTCCGCTTGGTTGATTTTTCAAAGGATTTTCCGATGGGTGCGAAAAGGAATTAGGCCCGACGGAGTGCGATAAGAGTTTATTTTTTATTTAAGGTTCGAGCACATTGAGGGTGCGATATTCAATGGAGAAGCTTCCCACGCGGTTGCGTGTCGTTGCAAATTAACCAGAAACTCGAGGCTTCAGCTATAAACGTTACCACGTACATGCTTCGATGGAAAAGTTTATTTCGCCATGTCGAAAACGAGGGGCCAAAGTGCTCCCGCGTGCTAGAACAATCCGCCCATTTACGATGCCAACAACTATAAATTGGAATATAACGTGGCGTGACTCTCTCGCCGCGATTAATCAAAACTTTCCCGGCTTTAATGACCACAGGCTCGCGCTACGTGTGTAACGTGATTGAGGATTTCTTTTTTCAACGTGTCATTTATTGTGATTGGATCAAACTCGATGGGTGTTATTCATCACTTAATGCATATATGTATACCTGTAATAAAACGGCAAGAGATGCGTAGTTGCTAATTATTTTATTTTCACGAAATTCCTCCACAAGTCGGATATTGGCCGGAACAAAAGACAAATAGAAATAGTTTTTGAAAGGAGTAAAAATAAACGGTTTGCAACCGATCGGATTTTAATGCTGGGAAAAGAGAGGGTATATTTACATATATATATATATATTTACGGGCCTACAATGCAGTTCTTTTATAATGTGTACATAATATATATAATATAATAATATATAGCAATCATAATACGCATTATTATATTATACAATATCGATATGCAAGGAAAGCCTGAAGATTTTTTTTTTTCGAATTTTTTGTCACCTATTTTCGGTAAAAAATCCGATGATTTAATTACCGTAACTCGAGAACTAAGGGGTTTGCTGTAAAGTTTCAAAAGACGAAAAAAATTGTATAATGTTTTTCTATTTTTAACTCAATATAATTATTTCAGATTTTTTTCGACATTTTTTTCCCCGTTATAGGTTGAACATTTTCTAGTCACGTCAATCGATTCATTTCAACCGATTATATATATAATTATATAATATATATAGAGGGTGGCTCGAGAAGTGACGTGAAAGCAAAATTAAGGTATCTCGTATCCTTTTCGGATTACCCCCACGAATGTTTTACGATCCTTTGTACTTTTCGAGAAAAAAAAAGCATTTTCTTTTTCTCTTTTATGTACGTACTTTCGTCGCGATTTTCTGCCATTTTGCAATCGTTACGAAGTGAACTGTTAAGGGGTAAGGGTACTGCGAAGGACCGAAAATCAGGGGTATCAAAAAAAAATTGCAGGTGTACGTAAGATGATTGAAAAGTCGTTTGGATATTTATTTGGATGTACATTTACATAGTTACGTACCAAATTTTCTAAAAAAAATTGATTATCAAAAAAGTTATAAACAATCTCGTGAAGGACCTTTAAACGTGAGGGGCTGAACGGTGTACTCGATTTTGGCAACCTGGTTGAATGGAAACAAAAAAAACGAGTTTTTTTTTCTTAAAATAGATCATATTGGCTAAGACTTGACCGAGGTGCTTTTTCTTGTCGTGTTTCGAACAACAAAGAAAAAAATGTTGAACTTTTTTTTCGATTTTCGACTTA
>OX632368.1:12794606-12819606 GCA_951751655.1 Ophion costatus | reverse complement strand
CTAATTTTTTGTAGAACTTCATCTTTACCATTTTTAAACGCAAATCCCAAAAATGAGCTGTTCTCGACTGTTACAACGAGGCATAACCCGTTAAACTGTTCGACTTTGCTTTCTGAATTTTGTTTAGATTTTTATTGATTCTTCACGAATATGTAAAAATTAAAAAAATAATTATCATTCACTTTTGTATGTTTGTTAACAACGGTGCCCAAAAACTCCACCAATTGGCGACCCGTTGTGTGAATTCGAAAAAAAACGCAATCATTTCCTTAATCTGTATGAGTGTTGTAATGTTTGGTGAGGGATGTAGCAAAAAAATAAAATAAAACCGTGGCGACATGCTAAACTTTGATTATCAATTGTTCATATTTTTCTGACCATTTTACGACTCATATCAAATTTAAAAAAAAATATTAATAATTCGTCTCAATTTCGCTACCAACGTTGAAAAAGAGTCTACTGAAGGTGTATGCCAAATCTGAGCTCAATCGGCCAATTCGTTATCGAGATATCGTGGTTGCCGATTTGTAAGACATACTCTCGAGAAAAACGACTCTAACGTTTTTATAACCCTCTCAGCGTACTTCTTATAATTTCTATAACTCGACTAATTTTATAAGTATCATTAAAGGGTTTTTACTAAGACGTGTTCTGAAGGGTCTGTAGAATAATAACATTTTCTTAAGGGGTATTGAAGGCTACAGAGAACTTCCAAATGACACTGGAAATTCGGGGAATTGATTTGGAGGAATGTGCTTATGCGTTTTACTTTACTTTACGTGTATCATCAGTGTACGTGTTGGAAATAAAATGATGTACATACAAATTGCAATTGAAGGATCAAAGTTACAATAAAATATGAAAAATATAATAGAAATTTAAACAGCTCAATTTACATGAATGTTAAGCAAATATTATGCTGCACGTTTTATGAAAATGACAAAAAATTAGAAATGTTATTTCCAATCCAGGGAATCAGAAAATCTATCAAGAATAATTATAAAAAGTTTACTGCAAGTATCAAAAATATAATCTCAACAAGTGTATACGATTACTCTACACGTTATAATATTATTTAAAAAGAGAAAAACTATTAATTTTTTCACTCAACAATATTTGTTTAAAAACATTAATAATGATGTCTTATTCTCACAATCACTCTTAAAAAATGTTTGCCAGTTATTCGTGTTATTTTCTTGAAATATCACGAACATTTTTTTTCAATATGTGCCCTATCCCAAAAACAAACTTGGTGGCACGAGTACTTTTTTCATCATTGGTAACAAAATATTCCGACGATATATAAATGAATATTAGTAATACTGAATTTTTTGTCATCCTGAAGAGTGTTTCCCAGTTATTAATATTATTGTCTTAACATGTTACGGAGATTTTTTTCGATATGTATACTATTCGAAAGCAAACTAGGTGGCACGAGTACTTTCAATTACGAGGTACGTCTGAAATTGATGAGACGTGCCAAATACGATAACGAATTAACGATGGATTATAGTTTCCAAATTGTATCTGACTTATCTTCGTCAAACGTAATACCAATATGAGTAGTGAACTTCAAAAATTGATAAAGTAGACTCAAGATTAAAATGTGCAATATAATTAGCCTGTATTCATTTTAACAATAACCCTGATACAAAAATGATTTTCAAAAATTTGGTGCTGATATGTAGATAAATTATTTGGACCTATCCAATCATTGACTAAAACCAACCTTCTTTCAATTCACGAATTCGGTTTATTCGATGAATATCTTAATATTGATACTATTAATAACATAATAATATTCGATAAATATAATCACATTAATAACATTAATAACATAAAAACATTCGATAAATATAATAACATTAATAACATTAATAACATAATAACATTCGAGAAATATAATAATATTAACAACATTAATAAAATAATAACATATATAATTAAATTTCCCCGAAGAATAAATACGTCCCAACACTGTCGTCACCAATAGCAAAAATCGAAATAAAAGCCTACGCACTTTATTCCTAATTTTCCTTGAGCCACGTCACTCCCAATTTTCCGCAGCACAAACAAACCCATTGCTTTTTAACCTACGACGAAAGTTCTCCAACATTATTTCGCATTTTCCGCAAAATTTTCCGCAAACATTAATCCCGATAATATTATTCATGGCAAAGGAAAAAAGTGAGGAGAAAATAAGCGAAGTCGCGACAGTGAAAAGGACTTCGTAATTTTTTTGAAAATAGTTTCTCTTCCACGAGGCACGTCTCGTCGCTCGTTTCGATTTTTTTCTTTCAAACGACCGACGAACAATATTGTTCCTTCCAGCAGTCTGCAATATTTGTGTACTTTCCTGACGTAAAATGGTTCCAATCGAGAGAAAGAGCTCGGCCGAGTTGGCGAGCGCGCGAGGGTTGAAAGGGAGAAAAAGGAAAAGTTTGCGGGGGCGGAAGACCGAAAGAGAATCAGAATGAAAAAAAAAGGAATAAAAAAAATAAAACTTGTTTCTCGTCTTCGCCATTGTAGTAGCCGGTAATTGGCCGAAAGTGTAAAAAAACGACAAATTTCATTCCATCGCAGGGCCGCGGCCCTTGCATTCCTTCCACCCCCCTCCGTCATTTTTTTCCCACTCCCTTTTGTCGATAACTAGCGCGGTATATTCAATCGGAAATCGTCGAGGAAAATGTACGCTTCAAGTAAAGTGTAAGAAATAAGCTAGCCCCGCCCCCTTCATGCACTTCTTCCCTTCTTGCAATTTCTTTTGATTACGAGAAGAATGGGCAAGAGAAAGAAAAAAAGAAGCAAAGGGAGGAAAATTTGTCGGTGCTTCTTGCATTTTTTATGTCTGCAAGTGTCTCGCTTCGAGTAGTCATTGCTTCTGGTATGGTGTCGTAAAAGTGTCAAGGGAAGCTTGGACGATGAATAGAAGACAAAGGGTTTTCTCCATGAAAGCTCCTTAATGAGGTCGGTGTTACCGTTCAGGTGAAATATGTATGTCTATATACACACACACACGCGCGCGCGCACACCTATACATGTATATATATATATATATATATATATATATATATATTATATATATGTGGATATATATAAGGATACTAAGGATATTGAAGACTTTCGTCGTGGTATATTCTGGACAGCGCTCAAGGGGTGAAAAATGGTATTTCAACCTAACAATGATGAACGCTATCAAAAAAACTCTGCCTACAAAAGTTGTTATTTTTGGCCTGGTAAATATTTTTATGAAAAACAATTCGTGGTCCCATTTAAAAAAAATCGCTTCGGCCATATCAATGCCGCCGTTACGAATTTTGGACAATAAAATATTTTTCAACGTCCCTTTTTGAACCATCAAAGTTTTATTATACTGAATACTTGATCGGAGCAGTATTTTTCGAGATAAATCAGGTGTAAGATTAAACTGGCTCACCCGGTATGTGTATATTTAGATATGCATGTACGTGTGTGTGTTTGTGCACAAGAATATAAGAAGACATGTAGATATATCAACTCTTGTACTATCTTGTGATATCACACCTGTACCTTCCAAACATCGACCTTCTGGCCATTTTTCATAATACAGTAGAAAAAAATAATAATGTAATGGAAATGTCATGGGCCACACCCATACACCCCAAAATATGTTCCACGTTGTGAAGTTTAATTATTACTATTATGTATGTTACTATTGTTCCTGTTATTATGTTATTACAACCATTGTTATTGTTGTTTTTATTTATTATAGTTATCATTGTTATTATTATATATTATTATTACTGTTATTGTTATTTATTGTCATTATCATTGTTGTTATTATTGTTGTTAAGTTAAGTTAAGAGTTGTAAAATCCACCTGTTCAGACAACCCCCCCCCCCCCCCCCCCGATCATATTATATTCGTTCTGCACAATGAGCAGTGGTGAATAAACCTTAATGACTTTATCGAGGCGGAAATTATTCTCGAAAACATTACTTCTCAGCTATGTTACGCCTCGTCATAAAGTGAAGAAAAAATATATATTGTTGCCGGCAGTCGAGGTTTGCTCGGATATAGAATCCAGCCAGGCGATGAAAACAAGGAGGCGAGGGAAAAAAGGATAAAGCTCGATTCATGTTAAGAGATGGATGCAGGCGTATACAGAGAGGGAGAGAGAAAGAGAGAAAAAGAGAGAGAGAGAGAGAGAGCGCGAGAGAGGGAGTGGGAGAGGGAGACAGCTAATATAGGAGGAAAGTTACATGGGGGAGTCATGCAGCAAGGAAGGATTGGATGAACGAGATCGACGCGTATATATATATATATACACACACTTGGATTAAGGGCTACAAGCGCATTGGCCCCTTGCGAGCTTGCATCAAGAGCGTGACGTCAGCGACCCGTTACGTCAGCATTGCGGCAGACTGTGTGACGAGCTTCCTCAAGGGGCGAAGGGGATGATAATGGAAGGCTGAGGACGCAGGCATTCAGACAAGCGTTACATGGTCGTATATATACACACACACACATATAAGTCCGTATACCACACACACACACACCCACACACACATATATATAACGACGTCGAACAATGCATGCAGGCATCTTCGACATTGATCATTTTTCAAAATAGCAGCCATAAAGGAACCTTCCGTGGGCCAATCTTTGGAAATATTTTACTGCAATATAGAAATAAGAATTTGCCGATGAATAAAAGATGCGATCGTTTCGGAGCTTGCAATAATTCGTGAGTGGCTTTATACCGAGGATGAAGAAGCCTTCATTTGCCATTTTCAATTTGCGTAAGAACATGCTTGAGAGAAACAAACTGCGCAGGAATACTGGTTGGAGATGTTGAGAATTTCGAATGATGCTTTTTTCATTTCTTAAAACTATGTCAATATCGATCTGACGCGGAAGGACCTGTAGTTGTAAAATATGCCTGCTTAGGGCGGAGGGTAGGTCGAGGGGTGAGATTTTTTTTTCTCCGGGAAGAGAGCGAAGAAATGGCTGAGGGGTTTGACACGTTGAAAAAGAAAGAGGCAGAGTTCCGAAGCACTCGGAGTTAAGGGATGAAAGAAAAGGGTGCGCCGAAGAGGGCGAAGGGAGAATGGCAACCATTCATCAGTCAACAGAAGGGTGAGACCACCTAACTGAATTAGACCCGGGACTTAAGGGGCTGAGAAAGCAGGTTACGAGACTAGCCCTCGGAGAAGATACAATCGAGGGGGCTGACCAGCACGCCAAGTCTGAGGGTATGGAAGAAATGGAAGAAGAACACTGAAATGCGAAAATCATCGTAGCGTGCCTGTAAGTTGGGATATTTTTTTCTCGTGGAAAAACGTAAGATAAGAGTAGTAAAAAATAGTCTCGTTGACGTTCATATCTGGGCCTTATTCCTTCGTGAGCTTTTTTTGTTCATCCCTTTCGAGTCGGGATTTTTTGATACCGGGGTCAAAGGTCGAATGAAAAATCGGGGATAGTACGATATCCGGGGCGCCAAGTTTGGGCCGTTGATTCTTGATATTTGAACCAAAATAATGAGAATTTCTAGAATGAAAAGTTTGCCGCTTTGACTTCCTTAAGGAATTATGAGCGCTTTTAGCGGTAATTAGAATTACGCAAAATTTAATGATTGTTGTTGGCTCATGGGTACAATATATCTAAACGTAGTATATATATACATTAACATATATACATATATACATTTTTGGCTTGTGAGACATTGTTGAAATTATACATTTCCAAGTTACCTTGCCTAATGTTCCTTGAAATTTTAAGATTCGACAAGATCGTCGTCTTCGATTACTATCAAAAAATTATAATTTGACTGCCTAATAAGTGAAATATTAACTTTTACCACGCTTCATATTTTATTTATTTCGACTCGATAACCCTAAATTCACCGACAAATCTTGGCGCCCCGGATATCGTACTCTTGCCGAAATATCATTGGGGTAATTGTTAAAACGCCTAAAAATATTTTTGTTTGTTTCATTATTTAATGGTAAAATAATACAATTTAATTACGAAACTAATTATTTTGTTGAAGTTAAAATGATTAGAATGTCTATTGTTCAGTTCAAATTGAATTATTGCAAACAATTATTAATAACAATATTATAAAATAATTCATAACTTTACAAAGTAGTTTATGGTTTCGCAACTATATATATATGGTATTTATTCAATTATAAAATAATGCTAGTTGATAAGTAGATAGATAAGATTTATTCCACTTGTATACCCTTGCGGATTTTTACACCTCCCGTCTGTTCCTCCTTTTTACATTTACATTGCCACATTACATTATCACATTATCATTCTTCTAGCAATCACCACTCTGTTATTTACATCTTTTCGTTTTGTTTAAGTTGATAAATATTTACTAAGTTTTTTAATACATTTTTTTAAAGATATTATTTTTTGCTTTTTGTTTTATGTCGTCATCGAGCTTTCGGGATCCCATCTCTTTATATTTTTGTACTTGTTACTTTAGTATTTCCGGTACCAGCGGTCACCCATCCAAGTGATAGCCCAGGCCGAAGCTGATGTAAATACATTTTTTTGAACGTTCATTTTTCAAATTGTTTTGAATGAATGTCTATAAATTTTGTATAATCGAAAAATCAATAAAATTCGTAAGCATTCTGTGATACGGTGATTGAATTGAAAATTTCATGTTTAGGGTCTATAACTACTGATGGAAAAAAATAACTGCGAAATTGACGCATCCATCGTGTCTATTTATTCTCTCGATGCTCGAGAAATTTTCGGGTCCATCGGCATACCGAAGTACATACAAGAGCCTGTAGAGGACCCAGGAGAAGAGGAGCGTGGAATGTCGGACAGTGTTTCAGCCGAGATAAAATAAGGGCCACACGAGGGCTCGTGCAGAAGAACCACGGAATTTTGTCGTCGCTGAAGAACGTTCCGGAGCTCAAGAGCCCCACGTCAAATTTTCTCATCATCCACCCTGTCGCGTTTCAATTTGGGACACCTCACAGCCTCTCCGTTTCTCAGGAATTTTTATAAGTTCGTTTATGGATTTTTTTGCAATCTTTTCTGTGTTTTTTTACAGTTCCTTAAAAGATTTTTCAAAAACCATTTCTTTTTCATACATTCAAAAAAATATATTCATGGTTTACATTTTCTGTGGGTTATAAGAGTTCATTTGTGGATATTTGAAAAGACAAATGTTCAATGATTTTAAGGGGTTATGCCTGGTTGTAAAAGTCGAAGAATCCTTTTTTTCAAAATCAATATATTTCTGCAGTATATCACCTTATAAATGTTCCCTGAAATTTTAAAGATGATTAACCACTTTTTTCTCGAAAGTACCTTTTCAAAGTCAGACAGCAAAATATCTAAAAAAATACTGCATCGATCTTTTTGAATTTTTTGGGGTTTTTTCTCTAGATGTAAAGGTATTTGATCAAAAGATTTTTTTTCCGGTTCATACTTTCGATTTGTTAAAAATACCTGTTTTTTTCCCAAAAAGTCAAGACTCACTTTGAACACGCATTATTTTGGTTAAAATTTGATATTTTGGAAATTCTTTCGATTAATCATAGGATAAACTAATATACTGACGAAAAGACGTTTTTGAGTCGTTTAAAAATCTATCTCGGCGGTGGATTTTCCAATTGTGACTATCAATTTTAAAAAACTATTTTTTGTGCTCTTTTCAATTTACCTATGTTTTTTGAAAAATTGCAAATACCTTTTAAATTGAATTTGTTTATTATGGCTCGATTCGAAATGGCCTCAAGGACGCAGATATCGAGATGTTAATTCAGATCGGACGGCATTCTCTGAGTCTGCTTCCGGGCGTTTCGAAACACACGTTATCGATGCCTAAGTGCCTTAAGAGTGCCAACAAACTGGCTCTTCAAGATTTCAGTATTTTCATAGTGAAAAAAGGTTCAATATTTTATTCGTTTAACGCGCTCAATCCAAGTTTGACGTAATTCCTTCAAGGACCTAGAGAACTCCATGATTTCCGGTTAGACAGCGAACAAATGGAGAAAAAAAAACATTTGACCTTTCTTTTCGATTTGTGTGGATATCCGAGCACGTTGTAAGCTTGCCAAGCTCTAATAATCTCCTCGTATACATATATCTATGTATATATGTGCGTTATCCCATCGACACTCTGTGGCTTCTGTTCCGTGTCTTGTGAAAATCGATAAAACCTGCAAACCCCGATAGCTCGCCTGTTTTACGTCCTCTCAAACGCTTTTCCATCCTCGCAACATGACAGCCTCGCGTGATTCTTTTTCACTTTTCCTTCTGTCCACATTCAATCATGTTACATTTTTTTTTACAACAACAAAAAATCGTAAATATGATTTTCCAAGCGTGCCTTCGCAGCTCGTTAAAAAGCCCATTATTTTTTACGCGCCCGCATTTTGCTACGTTTTTTAAAATGATTTTTCGATCGATCGACGCTCGCGGTAGCAAATTTTGTTAACGATAAATGAAAAGCTTTTTTTTTTGTCCGTCGAGTAACAATTTTTTTTCTCGACGGAAAATTTTAAAAATCTCCCTGAGCTTTTTTCGAAATATTTGTAAAAACAATTCCGTATTTTGGTAGGGATAGAGTTAATTTTTTTTTTCTTTGAGAATAATTAATTTCAAAGACAGAAAAATCGTCTAGGAACAGAAATATTAAGAACTTTCGTACGTGAGTACATTTGCAATATCGGATATCTGTCATTACAGTTGGCTCGGCAATATTTTCCCTCCAGAGCTGCTCGCTATAGTTCAAGCTCCTTTTTATTGCCTTTGGAATAAACATTACGATACGAGAAGCCCGCACTGCATCGGCGGTTGTTTTTATCATCGTCTTCTTGGACATTCATACGAATATATTGCGACTGCACACGCATATATAACGCTTACTCTTCGATCGATAAAACAATATACACGGAATACATGGGACATTCATTGTCAACTGCGTTCAATTTGTTCGATTTTTTAAATAATCATCGTGCATTCTATCTATAATATTAAACGAACATTTAAATGTCCCATTCTTATCTTGTAAATTTTCGCTTACGGCATTATTTAAATTATTAGAGTGAGAAATAAATTAAGTAGACGTGCTTTGAGGGAAGACAACGAAAAATGAAACAATAAAATACTAAATCAATGACTAATAATGACGCAACACATTAGTAAAAAAAAATGAAATGTACAACAAATAAGAAATAAATAAAGAATGATTGAATTGTGATGACGATATAGAATAAGAATTAAAAAAAAGACAGATAATGAAATAATATGTAATAAAAAAATAACATAGAAAAAAATTGAATAATATCGACATCATAAAGAATAAGTAATGCAAGTATAGTATAAATTGTAACTCATCTAAGTGGGAGAAATAAATAAGAGAAAGCAATGGAAAGAGCTGGAAGAAAAATAGAATCTTTTCTTAAATTAAACAAGGTATTCCATACGATTGGAGCAAAATCGATGCGTCGACATATTGCAAGGAATATAAACATAGGAAAACCTGCATACACATGGAAAAATATTCAGGATAAGATGATTAGCGAAGAATGATGACACAACACATAAGTAAAGAGTCATGAATTGATAATTACAACAACAAAAATAGAGAATAATAAACTTGTTAAAATAATATAGAGTAGTGATTTAGAAAAAAAGAGACATAATGCAATTAAACAAAAAAAACAAAACAGAAAATAATGAATCATTGCCATGACAAATAAAGAGTCAATAATGCAAGTCTAAGAGAGCATAACAACGAAAAGATAAATAAGTTTCCCAACTAAGAAATCAATTGTATATAAAATATCATAAAATCATATATGTACACTCCTTGTCAGTCTGAATGCAATTTTCATTTCATTCGAGCTTAATGGTTACCATTATCGTCCTCGATTTTTGTTTTAATTTTTGGATATTTCGAAATATGTTTCGAATTCATGCCCCTCACTGGGGTGGCCAGAGGAAAAATTACGGGTGAAATTTTCATTGGCATCGTCGCAAATGAACTGAAAATAAAGCGCGATTATGGTGCGAGAGCTCGCCCGAGGGAAATAATTGCTCGCGGTGCTTTTCCACCCATTCATTAACGGTTTCTCTTCAAAAGAATGACGTTTTATCTCATCTGCTTCTCCGTCCTCCTCTATCTCCCTCTCGCCGTTCTTTATCTCGCCATTGTTTTTTCTTTTCAACGAGAAATCGAGAGGAGGGACAGAGCTCATAGTCTCCCATAGCCGAGGCACTCTCGTCGAAACAATGAGAAGAAAGATCTCTGATGCAAGTTCTGTCGGCAGAGTAAAGGGGCGAGAGACAAAAGCACTGAGGCTCGAGACACAAGATGGGAAAAAGAGTGCATGAGCACCAGGGTGCACCGAAGAAGTCTCGAGCTGAAAAATAAAGAGGAAGAGCCTCGTGTGGAGCAGAAGAATGCTAAAAGTGGAAAACTTGCAGGAATGAAGAGGACAACCGCCATTTCGTTCCCGAGGCTTCGAAAAGGCGAAACTTTCCGTCCAGCGGGCCACTTATGAATGGTGAAGTGGGCTAATTAGACGGTAATTTTTATGCCGCGATATTTAACGGGTTGCGATTAGTTGTAACAATAAAAAATAGTACGTTTTTGAGAATCTTTTTTGTTTGGAAAATCGCGATGACAAATATCTACAAGTTGGTTTTTGAAAAAGTATCATCTGAAAGTACTCTGTGATTTGTTTGTGTAAAAATATTTAATTATAATCGTATTACAGCTGATGTTATTAGGGCATTATTAGGGTTCCGTAAATATGACCAATTAACTTTTTTCAACTAGAAATTGAATTAGGTAATGCTTTTTTTCTATCCTAGTTCTTAGGTTGTTGTAAATTTTGTGCTGCGGTCATCGTTCCTGCGTCTTCTCCAAATCTGAAACAGCACCCAGATAGCATTTAAAAAAATATACGACACTAAATATATCCATACAACATTTGCACACCTCACGTACAACATTCATACACCATTTGCACACCTACCCGACGTGTTAATCCTCTGTCTCAAGGAGCTCGAAGTTTCGAGTACGTAAGCGGAAAATTGTATAAGTTAAACCTTACCTGGGGTGACGGTCGTCGCCTCGTGGACGCCGCTCCAGAGATAACCTATAAATAAATCCGGTACAAATTCGTTATTAGCATAAATCAACGCAGTTCAAGACGCTTATGTGCCCATTCATTTTTATTTTATTTTCATCATTTCAATTTTCCGTTTAATCTTTTACTTACTACTCACTTTTACTTACCACTTTAATCACTTACCAGGTTCAAACGCGAAACTCCCTTGAAGGCCGAGCTCGGCGACGACCCTGACGAAAGGGTGCTTGACGAGACCGCACCAAAGTTCACACCATGCGTTATAAAAACCCTAAACCCTCGCGTAAATGATTCATTAAATTAGAAAAAAGCACTACGACTTCGAGATGACGAGCCGTGAACCGAGACGCTGTATATACGCGGGGCACGAACCGATACTACATTTAGCACCCGGAATTCGAGCGACGACAGCGCCTAGACGAGAGGCCCGCGAATTATAGTTTGTCCCGAAAGCCGGGCTACTACAGCGCTGAGACGGGAGACCCGTTAAATATAGTTTGTCCCGAAAGCCGAGTGACTACAACGCTGACACGGGAAACTCGCGAATTATCGTTTGTCCCGATTGTCGAGCGACTACAGCGCTGAGACGGGAGATCCACGAATCATAGTTTGTCCCGAAAGCCGAGCGACGACAGCGCTGAGACGGAAGACCCGCGAACTATAGTTTGTCCCGAAAGTCGAGCGACTGCAGTGTCGAGGTGAGAGACGCGCGCACTAAGGTTTATGCATGTTTCCATAGACGCGGGACACGAATCGACACTACATTTCGCACCCGAAATTCGTACGGCTACAGCGCCGAGATGGGAGACCCGCGAATCATAGTTTGTCCCGAAAGCCGAGCGACTACAGCGCCGAGACGGGAGATCCACGAATCATAGTTTGTCCTGAAAGCCGAGCGACTACAGCGCCGAGACGGGAGATCCACGGATCATAGTTTGTGCCGAAAGCCGAGCGACGACAGCGCTGAGACGGGAGACCCGCGAACTATAGTTTGTCCCGAAAGTCGAGCGACTCCAGTGCCGAGGTGGGAGACCCGCGCACTAAGGTTTATGCATGTTGACGCTTTGACATTTCGAAGCTTCGGCCCCCTACCGCTGCGCTCGAAGCGCCTGACTCTCCTCATGGTACTCGCTGATCCATAAGGCTAAGAGCGCGGACCCACTTGATAGTAGTCTTCCGAGCGGGCGCTTATCGAAAGTCGAGTACTCGGCTGAAAAGTGGTACCCTTTTGCTGAGGAAGCGACAATTCCTTCTGTCCGATGAAAAGTGGCTTCTTACCGCTGAAGATGTGGTTCCCCCTTACTCGGACCACTGAAGAAGTGGCTCGTTACAGCTGAAAAAGTGAACCCCCTCTTTTCACCCCCTGCCCGCTGGAGAAGCGGCGGATTCCTTATTTTCGAGGGATGGAACCCCCCCCCCCCTACATTTTGTTGTCAACCACGTATACTTACCGCAAATCCGGTTTTTTCATTCGTTCTTTTTAATTTCGCTCTATGTTTGCGTAGTTACCCCTCCCTTTATTAATTGGATTAAACTTTCATAATGTATGTACCTTCATGTTAAAACGTAATCTTATAATTAAACATATTTTCAGTATACATATGGGAAAAATAAAAATCGCTTAACATGTTTAATTATTCGGATTTCGTTTGCTCTGCTTGCCCCCTCTGTTAACGATGACTACGACGTACCCACGGACTCCGAATACTCTCTAACCAGGCCAGCGGCCATTCTTAGGGCCAACGGCCCAAGAAAAACCCCAGCGTAGAAAAACCGGGAAGTCTCCCATCTTTTTCTACACTCTCTTGCCTAAGCCGTAATATTTGACGGGTCAAACGAGGTAGTGAACAACTCAGTAGTCAAGCATCCTCAACCCGTGTTGCGATCGTCGTTAAGGTAGTACTAAACTGAAACCCTATGGGGAAGCTTTGTATATTTCTGCTGTAAGCTAATAAAGAAAATATATAAAATTATTGTTATTCAAATATTTACAATACCAAATTACTTATATTTGGAGTCAGTACCAGCCAATTGCCAATATTGTTACATTTTTCGCAGAAGAAGAGAAGGCGAAGAAAAATAAAGAAATATATGATATACAGTATTTTTTAATTTGCAATCTCGTTTCTTGCGTCACGTTTATCTCTCCTTCTTGACTGACACCGACTCCAAAAATAAATAATTTGGTATTCTAAATATTTAAATAACAATAATTTTATATATTCTCATTATGAATGTATTGTATGTATTGTATAAATTATTATATATAGTACATTATGAATAGGCGTCTTCAGTATTTTATGTTTAAATACACTATATGGTACATAATATATAGGAATTCCAAATACCTAACTAGTTTAGTTTTTGAGATATACCTCGTACCAAAAATGGTCTAAAAGTGACAACTTTGACGGCCCCGGTTTATTTATTTTTTAAGATAAAAAAGAAAAAATATATTTATACTCTACTCAAAGAGCTTTAAAAAATGACACCCCACATGCCAGGGTGAGAAAAAAATTCTGCTCCTTTTTCATGTATGGGAGCCCCATGAAAAATAATTTAATTGATTTTCCAATGTAATATTCGGTTTTGGGTCAACATTCTAAACAAAGTATTCAAATTTCAGATTTGTAACTTGTTTCGTTTACGAAATAGACACTCGTGACATACGGACCGGACGGACAAACAGCGAAGTGTCATTAATGGGGTTCCATTTGCTTTTTGTTCATTTATTTGTCGGGCTTTTTTCGTTCATCAAATCGAAATCGTTCATCGAATCGGAACAAAAATCCTTCGACCAAATTCTATATTTTTATATCTTGAAAATGCCATACAAATTTCAGGTAGATCAGTGCAGTAGGTTTCAAGTTATATTGTTCACCGACTTTGAAAATGTACTTTCGTGAAAAAACGACGCTCCGAGCGTTCCGACAGGTGTCAACATAACAGCCCATAAATCTGTCAATTTTGATAGGATCACTTTCGACTTTTCTAGGAACATTTATAAGATGATACTGGTAAAATACATTGGTTTTTAAAAAAAGTGACTTCGACTTTTACAACTAGGCACAACCCTAGTACGTCCACATACATAGATTTAGCATAAATAAAAAGTAAACAGAGAGAGGTTAAATAAAAAAATACACAGAGAGTAGTTAAATAAATAAGTCTATTTATTCCAATTTATCAATAATATAACTAATATCAACACTGTTCTAATTTTTATTTAATTTTTCAAAAACAAGAAATTTGTTGCATTTTTTGTTCTCCCACGACTCTCGAGCCCTTGCATACAAATTGGGTCGAAAAAAATTTGCCCGGAAAATTCCTTAGAAAGCCTTAGAAATTTTTTCACATTCTCTCCACAAATAAAAAAAATGTATACCTCGATTTTTTGTATAATCCTTCAATCACTGAAAAATTCTCAAAACTCTCTTTTCAATTCTGTTGATTTCCTATCAAATCCCGCGAATATTGAACACAGTATAATTCGAAAAAAAATTAAAATATCTAACAGCAATGATAAAATTTAATGGATCGTAAAAATGGAGTATCTTTTTTAATTAAACGAAAGTCGTAGAAAATTATGAAACAACGAATTAAATGAAATCTGAACGAGAAGGAGATCGAAAAACGGGCTGGGAGAAATATATATAATATAGAGAAGGGGGAGAGGGCTTTTGTACTACTCGCTAGCCTCGCCGACCAGTATCCGTTAAACGCTATGGAAAAGTGATAAAATAAATAAAAGGGTCATGCATTCCAGCATGTCAGCGAAATGAAGGAAAAGTATAGAGACGGTTAGTGCCCATATTGCGTCTATAGGTTTTTCTGGCTGATGTTGAATTCAGACGTCCCTAAAAGCTCCATCTAGCTAACGTTTCAACCCATATAAAAAAAAAGTTTGAACCTCGTGTCATACAATTTTTTGCCATTGTTCAACGATAGTGAGTTTTTTCATGTACACATAGATAGAAAAATAGCCACGAAATCGCTCGTCCTCGGAATAATATAATAATTAAGCACATAATAATAGCAGACATATGTATAATAATTAACACATCAAGCAGTTTCATCAGTATCAATTTCTTTGACAGACTGGTTCTTATAAATTAATAAAAATAAAAAATACTAATAACTAAAATGATTAGTTTCATTCATTTTTTATTTTCACCCGATCATTTCTTACAAATAAAAATATTAAATATATCCAATAACGAAAATAATGCTTTTCGTTCATTTTAAATTGTTATCCAGTTATTATTTTATTATTAATAACTAACTATTATTTCTCATGAATAAAAATATTAAATACGACAGATAATGATAATGTTGAGTTTTAGTCATTTGTCATTATTACCCTGTTATTATTTTATTATTACTAAACAACTATTAATTATATGAAAAAAGTCACAATAAAAATTGAAGTAATTAATTATTATTCCGTAAAAATAAAAAAGATTCAGTAACACAAATAATGAAAATAATTGGATTTATTTATTTTTACTTATTAGTCTATTGTTTTGATACAAGCGGAGAGAATGTTGATTAACCTTTTTTTCGTGTGCTTGAAACAACTCATATATACATTTAGAAACACCCACCCACACATGCCCACCCACTCACACCCACACACACAATTCTCTACTTCCTTAATTTAAACCTCTTATCATCCCCATTCCATCCTCCCCACGATCAATAGAGAAACAGGAAGAGAAAAGTTTTCTTTTTTGTTTACTCTTAATTTTTCGCCCTCGCCAAATGTTTCTCAGTGATTATTTCCTCAAAACCCGACCACCATCTTCTTTTCTTTTTTGCCACATTTTATTAACTCATCGTAACTTTTTTCCCACGTATTATACATTTTCCTGTTCCCTCACTTTTCTGTCCACATTATCCCTCTTTTCCTCCCTCCGCTATTTTTTTCGTCCCATCGACATTCTGTGACGCCATTGTGCGGTGGCTTCGTTCTTTTTTCCATCCGAATTTTTTTATTTTTCATTTGTACGGTGCTTAGCGCACGGCCTGGTTGCATTTTTTTTGTTCGTACACTATGCAAGAGCACCGAAAAGTTTCGGAGCTTTTCGACGCTTTTGTGCTAACTCCGTTCGACGCTTTTGTGGACTCATCGCCATTCTCTTGGCTTGTGGCGAGCGTGGAAGACTAAAACGATGTCGGGAATCAAAGGGAATATCTATACGTACAGTAATTCTACGTCCCAATTCTAACGAGCAAAAGCTCAACACAACCCAACCCTCCCCATTATAAGACCATGGCAAGAGAAATATACTTGAAAAAAAGCAAACTCTTCCATTAAGGAATTATGCCCAGTTGTAAAAGTCGAAAAATCACTTTTTCCACACCAATATATAGGGTGTTAGGAAGGTTGATGCAAAGCCTTAAGGGGGTGATCCGTTACCTCGTTAGGAACATATCTAACCTCGGTTACCTTAGTCCAAAGTCTAAGGGATTCGAGTTATCATGGTGAGTATGATTTTTGGAAACTTCCTTTATTTTTTGACAAGTTTTTAATTATTCAACACGTCCCATTTAGTTAGTTGTGTGGACACAGATGATTGTATTGGTGTTTATCGATTTAATATACATTTAGCTAAGATTGCAAATAAAGTCTTAGTTACCAATTATTGTCCGGTTGCACATTATAAACGAGGTAGTACCTAATTTTGGGAAATTTTCCACAATTTTTCGAAAAATGCGAAGCCTTAAGGGGGTGATAAGTCACCTCGGTAGAAAAATATCTAACCTAGCTTACCTTAGTCCAAAGTCTAAGGATTTTGAGTTATCATGGGGAGTGTGATTTTTGGAAAATTTCCCAAAATTAGGTTCCAACTCGTTTACTTCTTATGTTAATGCTATTTTAAAAAAATAGCATTAAAATAATAGGTGTTGTTATTTTTTGACATGTTTTTAATTATGCAAAACGTCCCATTTGGTTAGTTGTGTGGATACAGATGATTGTATTGGTGTTTGTCGATTTAATATAGATTAAGCTAAGACGCAAATACGTTTTTAGTTACCAATTATTGTCTGTTTGAACATTATGACCGAGTTAGTACCTATTTTGAGAAATTTTCCACAAATCATGCTCATCATACGTCGAAATCCTTAGACTTTTGACTAAGGTAACCTAGGTGAGATATATTCCTAGCGAAGTGACCTATCACCCCCTTAAGGCCCCGCATCGATCGTCCTAACACCCTGTATTTCTACAGTATACCATCTTATAAATATTCTCTGAAAATTTGAATATTTATTGGCTGTTATGTTGACGCCCGTCTGAACGCTGGGAACGTCATTTGAAACTTTAGATGCTTTTTCCTCGAAAGTACGTGTTCAAGGTCGAAAAAAAAAGTCTTGGAAACTACTGTATCGATCTTTCTGAAATTTTTAGGGCTTCGTCTAGATGTAGAAATATAGTATTTGATCTAAGGGTTTTTTCCGATGTATACGTTTGATTTGATGAACGAAAAAAAACAAGACTTACGCTTTGAACACGCGCCATTTTTTAAATTTGATGTTTTGGAAATTCGTTCGATAAATCATAGGATAATATACTACCGAAATCTTTTTGATTTTTTTAATATCAGCTAACTTGGTTCAGAAGGGCACTGCTCACCGCATAAGACATTTTAGAAAGGTGCTTCCCGAATATCGACTGTAAATCGATTATAATTACAAATGTTTGCACAAAAAAATTAGAGAATATTCTTCAAATGATACTTTTTTAATGTCTCATTTTTGCAGAAATTTATCATCATGATGTTCTATAAAAAGAATCCCAAAAATGAGCTGTTTTCGATCGTATGATCGTATTACGACGAGGGAAATTCCGAAAAAAACAATCATTTATTCTATTGGAATGTCAATTTCCGCATTCAATATTAGCATAATAAACATTTTGGAAATTCGATGCCATGAATCAGAGGGGCGATGGGCAAACTTCCTTCGCATCCAACTGACGAACTCTACCAGCGTTCTCCACGGTAGCCATTATGGTGCATTAGGCCGGAAGTGCGGAAACGAGGAGATGTGCGACAAAGACCAAGAGAGAGAAAGAGAGAGAGAGAGAGCAAGGTCCCATCGTCGGTGGACACGGTCACCAAGAACGTCCGGGGATACGGAAATAGCAAAATTCCCATTCGTAGCAGCCCTTAATCCGCAGTGTGAGTGGAAAGTCGTAACACACAGGGGTTGATGTGAAACGGCACCTGGGTCAAGCCCTTTGGGTTCTAAGCAGTTGGTACACCGATTCGTATGGATAGGTTGACGTATATATAAGCATCCAGGTACTATTTAATCCCTTCTCTCTGTCTCTCTCCCTCTCTCTCTATCTTTAATCCTCATTTGGTTCGTTCCCCCATGCTCGTAAAACACTCCATTTTTTCGCCTCTATCTTATTATGATTTTGTTGCTCTCAATTCCTCTATTCCTCTTTATCCCTGGATTCTTGTTACAATTTTTTTTCTCTTTACTCAGCTCGTCTGTACCCGAGAGGCTAGTTCCCAGGGGGATGAAAAACGTTGGACCAGCAATAAAAGCTCTCTCTCTCTCTCTCTCTCTCTCTCTCTCTCTCTCTCTCTCTCTCTCCCTCTCTTTCCCTCTCTCTGTCTCGCTGTCGCCATCTCTTTCCTGGACGACGTAAAATCTCCAAGTGAAATTATAATACTGAACGGAGGATAATAATTTACGTTATAACAAGGAGAGGGTTCGTCGGTTCATTCCGAGCTCCTAGTGCAGAGGGTATTTTCGAGAGAAAGGGAGAGGGGGGGGGGGATGAGGATAAGTAGAGGATTGTGGCATTATTGTTTTCAGACTAGTAGGGGGAAGTGAGGGCAGGGTACGTCGAGCTATTAATTCAGGATCATACGTATACAATAATAGGAATTGCACGAACACCGCTACTATCATTTGAAAGTTTATTTTTCATCCGTAAATTAATTGTATTATGCACCGTAATTGGATAACGTTAGTCTGGATCACGATTTGAATAACTGCACTATTCAATACTCATTAGATTATCGTATTTTGTTACTCGGGATTGTAATTCGTCGATTTTTGTGCCTTTTGAACTGTTGATTTGCTCGGGCTTGATGACGTTTGGGTTGAGGAATTGTGGCTACCCGAGAGAGCCACCATTTTCGCGATGCGACGATGTTTGAAGAAAATGGTTATGATAAAACTTTTTTTACCGTACATTTTTATTTCCGCATTTTCATAGCTGCGAATTTTTCGATAAAATGTAAAAATGTCTAAACCTACGAAAAACGCGCGATGGTTTTTATTCCGGTTCATCGTTGGATTGATTGTAACTTATTTTTGTTAAGCACCTCTGAAATTTACCAATGATTCAGCCCTGCTTATGCCCCGAGAAAATACGGTGCTCCGTGAACGGAATAAGCAGATGACTCGACTTTGCAAATTTATATAGTTCAACTTGGAGAGTGAGAAGTTGTTCCCAGTCATTTTCAATATTTTTTTTATTACGAAGAAGAATGTCAAATTCTCGTGCCGGGTACCGTTTTCGAGAAAATATTTCGTAATGGTTATAAGCGGCTAATATAAGGGTCATCATCATGCCGTCATGACAGTTGTCAACGTCCGACTAATGGACGGTGACATGACTCGCCACATGCTTTGACTAATTATGCAAAGGTCCGTAGGCCTTTGTTGACTCGATAGAGTCTGCATAAAAGACTGTAGAATAATTTTTAGACATCCAGTCATAACCTCTTTGCTTTTTATTTAAAAAATTGACAAGGCATTGAAAACATAAATTTCTCTTCAAACATACCTTTATTAATTTATGTACATAAATGAATTGAATGAAAACATATGAAAATATACAAATGAATGAAATGAAAACATACCTTTATTAATTTATGCACCTTTATTAATTGAAATACCTTCAAAAAAATAAAACCAATAGCGAGTACTACGTCAGAACTGTAATTTTTATTCGTTTTCAATTATTATAAACCACTATTTAATCATAAAATAATTTTTTTATATTTTTTTATCAAGTGATGTTCACCTGTGTTCGAGACGTACCCACTGATCGACATGGTCACGACCCAATTATCGACATCGTTTATTTATATATGTAGATCTCTGTACTATCGCGAAAACGTGTACGACTCTTACTGATCCGCGTATTCTTCAGACAACGCCAGCTGCGGACCCAATATTCCTTTTCTGATTTTTTTATAAGTCAATATTTGATTTATAAGATTTTTTGTTTTGCCAACCTTGTCCGAGTTATCGACAGCCGTGGCGATTAATCAGCCAAGTGTTTACATTGCTGAACCAGTAAACGTCATATATGAAAAATCGTTGAAATTAGCATGAAACTTTAATTTTCTATGCTGGATGCAAAACTAAGATTCGTATTTATGCCCAGGCATTTTCAAATCACCCGAGATGCGATACGTTTCTCATTGACATTTAACCTCCACATGAAGGATTGAGCCGAAATTACAGTTAGACGCCGTGGCTGAATCTATTCGATTTGATTATTCTTGAATTCGTACACTTAGGAGCGTGAGAATGTAATACAATAGAGTAAACACCTCCGGGACGCTAATCTACCACGGACTTGCACGAACGACCGATTCGTATCTTGAAATACTTATTTGATGTGTGAACATGACGATCACTCAGACCCTGCCAACCACTGGGCCGCCTCAATTCCTGAAAACCTAAAAAAAGAGCCCTACGAAGGAACATTTGCCACCCGGTTTGGTACGATTGCAATCACAGGCTCCAAATCGGCACTTCAATTAACGCTGTAACAGCTCAGAATGCTTGCCCGATTCCTTTCCTCTCTCATTCTCCATTCAGGCGCCCACCCCTTTGCGTTCCATAACCACCGGGATTTCCATATTCCAACTGATCAGCGATTTCTCCGATCCAATAATCGCTTACGCTACACATTGGCTGAAGCTAATAGACGTACTCGGATGTCGAACTAGTCCCTATGGCCCACAAAGCCATCGCCCATCTGACGATCATCACAATTGTCCCCGATATGTATACGTGTCCGTAATGACTCAGAGGTATCGAAGCGGCGTGTGGGATCTGATAGTTGAAAGCATCATGCTCTGATTCAAATCAACTGGCAATGGTGCTCATGGTCCTTAATTGGTAGTTCGTGATTCAGGGCAATTGACACATGGTGGATCATGTTCGTTGTGCGTGTCTCTTTGCTAGGTCAGCTTTTGGTTTGTCCGGATTGCTGAGGTCCGTTCCACCAAACGGGGAGCCTGGCGGAACGGATTCAAGGATGTGCGCTACCGAACGGGGAGCCAGAACTTAAGCAAGCTACATGATGTTTCTGGTGCGCGACGGATACCCGGTGGACCATCACGGCTACAGAAACATGGAGTGTATGGAGAATCCCGAATGAAGGCACCCAGACCAGGCGGATGATGGAATAGATCGCTAGAGCCGACCGAAGAGGATAGGAAAACGGAATGAAAGAGGGAGAGAGGGGGAGGGAGGGAGGGAGACGGTGCAGTAGTGAAAGAGACGCTATCCAACTGGGTTGTATATGTCCTTACTGGAGTTTCCGCAAAGTACACACAGCCACTGTTTGTTCAGTCCCTAAGCAAACTAGGCGTCGTCAGTGCCATCATCCTCGCACCACGATTCACCGTTTCACCAGCCGGTCTTCGAACATCTCTCCGTCTCTTTAGTGCTTAGAATCCGAGGCAGCTCGTGCTGTTATTCACATACTACTTTTTTCAAAACTTCCCTGCGGTTGATTTCCTTTTTGGGTTAACTTGTCATTTTCATCCAGTTTCCTGGTTTTCCATCCACGTGGGAGCTAACCATCAACCATTAACCGCCTGCGGAACGTCATGTTTAGGGTTCCGAGCCAATGGTAAGCGACATTACCGTTATGCGGGAAATGTTGGCTCCTAATGGATAACCAATCAATTTGCAGATTCTTGGAAAGATGACAAGTTCTAGTTCAGGTGTACCCAAGCATAGATTTTTACCTTCCTACCTTTTTTATCTGTCATGTCAAATGCACTCCTGGCTTTTCTGACATTATCCACCTTGTTACAAATAGTGGACTAGCTGTACCCTGCTTTTGGATCGTCGTCGTCGGATCAACGCGACAGCCAACGTAGAGGGGTAGAAAGGGCTGGTCCCGGCCACTTATCAGCAATATTTCGCTGCAGATTGAAATGGCACATGTCAGAAAAATGCCTGCCCCACTCACCCACACGCCCAGGAGGGATTCCAATCTCCGCTATTAGCCGATCGAGAAACTGCGGTCATTGGCTTGCTGCTTTACGAGCTTTCGGGTGGGGTTTGTGGTCGTCGGTTCGCGCAGAGATTGAACATCCCCCGATCTCGCTTGACTCCTGCGACAACTTCGGAAATCTTGCTTCGTAAATCGTTGCTGGAACGCTCGCACCATTCAAGAATTTCAGGAGAGAAAACAGGGAAAAAATGGTGGAGGTGGCTTGATCTCGTTCCCAGCGGGGTTGCTCTTAACTCAAATGCCGAATTCTCAGGCTTGAGGATGTGTGCACTCTGCGCTATGACCCGACGGAAGAGAGAGATTCGAGTACTTACATCGTCACGACGCCAGGGTGATAGGAGATTTTTGCAACGGAGCTTCGCATGTTTGGAGGCCAAACATGCTCCCGTTCAACTTCTCTGATACTAGGGGAGGCTGTTTGTAGCAATATATCGTCCGAGCTGAACGTACAACGAGGACAGAAATGGAATCCACACAGTAAATGCCCTGGAGGAGAAGGAAAGAAGACGATTGGGAAAACTTGGTCGTATGGCATTCTGCCAAGGAGCCTCCAGGATCCATACAGTGTCCTTGGTCGACAAGCGCCCGCTATGAGAATACCAAGATGACGACGACCTTTTTCCACAAAATCGCTACTCCACGGGGAATCGGACTAGCAATTTTAGTACTCGCTACTTGAAACTGATGTTGCGATGTTGAAAACATTTGGCAGTGAACGACAGGCTTGATGGAAAAGAATCGAAAGAATGTACTTTGGTCTATCGGCATTGGAATGCCTTCGCGCTTGTTCCTTTTTGGCACTAATTCTGTTGACCCGCAAGGGTGTTCCGTAGATTCGTGCAGCAGGATTGATCGATGTTTGCGGTTTTTGGTGAATTCGATCGGAACGGGAACGCCTTCGATAACGTATTGGTTGGGGGGGGGGGGGGGGGTGCGAGAGCGATAGCAGTCCGATTCCATCAGCCGGCGCACGCTAGGCAATTCCGTTTCAATATGGTTACGATCCTCGTTTGCTAATAATTCACCTCGAGTACGTTCGGTGCAAGACACCTCTAGTTTTGAGCAACCCTCAGGAACCCAAGGTGGTCTTTGACATCCGCCGCGACGATTGCTTCAAAGTCCGATCGCATATCGGCCGTTAGTTCGGGATTCCAGTTGATCAGGCCTACGTTGTGGCACTCATCAGTGTTTTATCAAGTTAAGGAATCGAGCTCGGTAGTCTAGGGGTAGTGGAAAAGAAGACTACCTTTCTTCCACTTCAAAGATTCAGCTGGTTAACGTCAAGCTAAATTGGAATAGCCTTTTTCCCTAGACCAAAATTAAGGTGACGAGATCAGGTCCATAAAGGGTAAATAGTGCTTCGAAAAAACAACATTAAATCAAACTGGTTCAAATCAGCGTTCCATTTTCGACTCAGGAATTCCAGCATCATCTCCATTAGATCGAAGATCATGAGTGGACGACCGAAAAGGGCTGTTGTGAAGACAAGATCGGCTGCTTGCCGAACCAAAGGTGCCTCACAATCGAAGCGTCCTCAAAGGCAGTTTCACCGGAAGTGAATCGCGATCGCGCATAAAATTGGTTGGTTCACCTTTTCTTTTTCGACGCCTCTCCCACATCTTTTTGTCGTTCATCGTTCTTCGTTTTTTTAGCGAACCGTTGGAAATTTTCGTGAGAATGGGGCGTGGAATCTACTTCAACAGATCACCAACGAATCCGGATACCAGCTCGGAGAGCTCCTTCGCCTAAGCCCCATCTCTCGGTGCGAGCTTTGTTTCGCAGCGAGCTGAAAAAGCGGATGAGTCCAGAGGAGAAGACGATGACGACGGAAGACCACGGTCTGGTGAACGCGACAAAGGCCGCGCACCAGCCAAGCACTCGTAAGCGATTGAAGTTCTAGTATTGTCACGAGCCATTGTAAACAATGCTGTTCATTGTCTTCCAATGGTCACCCATCCAAGTATTGATCCGGACCAACTTATCAGGGAAGATCATTTACTCTTGCCTCCCCAAACCCAAACAGAGCCAAAACTCGACTCACCAAGTTCATATCGATTCAGGCCAATCAAATTGGACTTCCAACATCTTCTAAAACATGTTGCCAATTCTCTTACCTTCGTCATAAAAGGATCATAATGATCGATTTGTTTATTGCCAATAGAGCAGAAAACCACCGCCTCAAGGGAACTTTCCACAAGTAATCAGCCTCGAATTGGCAATATTTGCTTTACTTTACGTTGTTCCAGATGCAAGCAAGTCTCGCCAATATGCAAATCATTGGCTTTCCAACCGTATATGAAAAAGCTGAGCTGCGAATTCTCTCTCAGCATTTTACGTTCGCACGCTTTTAGTTCAAACATATAAAGGCAGACCCGTATTTGTGGCATCGTATGAACAGTGCATATATGATACTACGCATGTATAAAAGGAAAAGCGAGAATGGGGAAAAGGAGAGACAGAGAGAGAGAGAGGGAGAGAGGAAGAGAGAGAGAGAAATGGCAAAACCGCCGGTTTTGTGCATTCGTGCCATTGTACTTTATTTGCTCGTCTATGTGCACTAGCAACAAAAGTAACACATAAAACATAAGCAGATTCT